>JAACNH010001629.1:0-64399 GCA_019447015.1 Hymenochirus boettgeri | reverse complement strand
GTGCGATTCAGGGTGCACTAACATGGTAAGAAAGAAATACAAATAGAGTATTTCCCGTATTAAAGGTGCGATATCAGGGTGCACATAAAATTTAATAGAAGAATACACAAGAGTATTCCCGAGTATAAAGGTGCGATATCAGGGTGCACATAACAATTTAATAGAAGAATACACAGAGAGTTTCCCGTAAGTGCGATATTCAGGGTGCCCATAACAATGTAATAGAAGAATACACAGAGAGTATTCCCAGTATAAAGTGCGATATCAGGGTGCACATAACATGTAATGAAGAATACACAGAGAGTAATTCCCGGTATAAAGGTGAGATATCAGAGTTGCACCTACATGTATAGAAGATACCACAGAGAGTATTCCCGGTATAAAGGTGTGCGATATCAGGTGCACATAACAATGTAATAAGAAGATACACACAGAGTATTCCCGGTTATAAAGGGTGGATATCAGGGTGTCACTAACAATGTATAGAAGATACACGAGAGTATTCCGTATATAAGGTGGAGATATCAGGGTGCACATACCAATGTATAGAAGAATCACAGAGATTAGTCGCCGTAAAAGGTGTGATATCAGGGGTGCACATAATATGTAATGAAGAATATACACGAGATATTCCCGGTAAAAGGGTGCGATGAACCAGGGGTACATAACATGTAATAGAAAATACACAGAGATATTCCCGGTATAAAAGGTGCGATATCAGGGTGCACATAACATGTAATGAAGAATACACAGAGAGTATTCCCGGTATAAAGGTGTGATATCAGGGTGCATAACAATTAAAGAAGATACACGTAGAGTACTTCCGTATAAGGTGCTATCAGTGTGACATACAAGTAATAGAAGATACACAGAGAGTATTCCCGTATAAAGGTTGGAGATATCAGGGTGCACATACAATGTAATAGAAATACACAGAGAGATTATTCCCGTATAAAGTGTGAGATATCAGGGTGCACAACAATGTAATAGAAGAATACACAGAGAGTATTTCCCGGTATAAGTTGGATAATCAGGGTGCACCATAAAATGAATAGAAGAATACACAGAGAGTATTCCGGTATAAAGGTGAGATATCAGGGTGCACATAACATGTATAGAAGAATCACAGAGAGTATTCCCGGTATAAGGTGCGATATCAGGGTTCACATAACAATGTAATAGAAGAATACACAGAGAGTTATCCCGTATAAAGGTGCGATATCAGGGTGCACATAACAATGTAATAGAAGAGAGTATTCCCGGTTATAAAGGTGCGATATTCAAGGGTGCACATAACAATGTATAGAAGAATCCACAGAGAGTATTCTCCGTTATAAAGGTGCGATTATCAGGGTGCACATAACAATGTATAGAAGAATACACAGAAGTATTCCCGGTAAAAGGTGCGATATTCAGGGTGCAAATAACAATGTATAGAAGAATACACAGAAGAGTATTCCCGGTATAAGGTGCGATATCAGGGTGCACATAAACAATGTAATAGAAGAAATACAGAGAGTATTCCCGGTAATAAAGGTGAGATATCAGGTTGCACATAACAATGTAATAGAAGAATACACAGAGTATTCCCGGTATAAAGGTGCGATATCAGGTGCACATAACAATGTAATAGAAGAATACACAAGAGTATTCCCGGTATAAAGGTGAGATATCAGGGTGCACATAAAAATGTAATAGAAGAATACACAGAGAGTATTCCCGGTATAAAGGTGCGATATCAGGGTGCACATAACAATGTAATAGAAGAATACACAGAGAGTATTCCCGGTATAAAGGTAGATATCAGGGTGCACATAACAATGTAATAGAAGAATACACAGAGAGTATTCACGGTATAAAAGGTGAGATATCAGGGTGCACATAACAATGTAATAGTAGAATACACAGAGAGTATTCCCGGTATAAAGGTGCGATATCAGGGTGCACATAACAATGTAATAGAAGAACAAGAGTATTCCCGGTATAAAGGTGCATATCAGGGTGCACATAACAATGTAATAGAAGAATACACAGAGAGTATTCCCGGTATAAAGGTGCGATATCAGGGTGCACATAACAATGTAATAGAAGAATACACAGAGAGTATTCCCGGTATAAAGGTGCGATATCAGGGTGGCACATAACAATGTAATGAAGAATACACAGAGAGTATTCCCGGTATAAAGGTGTGCGATATCAGGTGTGCACATAATTGTAATAGAGAATACACAGAGAGTATTTCCCGGTATAAAGGTGCGATATCAGGGTGCACATAACAATGTAATAGAAGAAATACACAGAGAGTATTCCCTATAAAGGTGCGTATCAGGGGCACATAAATGTAATAGAAGAATACACAGAGTATTCCGGTATAAAGGTGGATATCAGGGTGCACATAACAATGTAATAGAAGAATACACAGAGATATTCCCGGTATAAAGGTGCGATATCAGGGTGCACATAATTGAAAAGAAACACACAGAGAGTATTCCCGTATAAAGGGGGATATTCAGGTGCACATAAAATGTAATAGAAGAATACACAGAGTATTCCCGGTATAAGGTGCATATCTGTGCCATAACAATGTATAGAAGAATAACACAGAGAGTATTCCCGGTATAAAGGTGGATTCAGGGTGCACATAACAATGTAATAGAAGAATCCACAGAGAGTATTCCCGTATAAAGGTGCGATATCAGGGTGCACATAAAATGTTAATAGAAGAATACACAGAGAGTATTCCCGTATAAAGGTGGATATCAGGTGCACCATAACAATGTAATAGAAGAATACACAGAGAGTATTCCCGTATAAAAGGTGAGAATCAGGGTGCCCATAACAATGTAATAGAAGAATACACAGAGAGTATTCCGGTGTAAAGGGTTGATATCAGGGTTCAACATAACATGTAATAGAAGAAAGACATAGAGTATTCCCAGTGTAAAGGTGAGATATCAGGGTGCACAATACAATGTAATAGAAGATCACAGAGAGTATTCCCGGTATAAAGGTGCGATATCAGGGTGCACATAACAATGTAATAGAAAATACACAGAGAGTATTCCGGATAAAGGTGCATATCTCAGGGTGCACATAACCATGTAATAGAAGAATACACAGAGAGTATTCCCGGTTAAAGGTAGATTCAGGGTGCCATAACAATGTAATAGAAGAATTACACAGAGGTATTCCCCCGGTATAAAGGTTGGCGATATCAGGGTGCACATAACATGTAATAGAAAATACACAGAGAGTATTCCCGGTATAAAGGTGCGATATCAGGGTGCACATAACAATGTAATAGAAGAATAACAAGAGCGTATTCCCGGTATAAAGGTGAGATATCAGGGTGCACATAACAATGTAATAGAAGAATACACAGAGAGTATTCCCAGTATAAAGGTGCGATATCAGGGCGCACATAACAATGTAATAGAAGAATACACAGAGAGTATTCCCGGTATAAAGGTGTGATATCAGGGCGCACATAACAATGTAATAGAAGAATACACAGAGAGTATTCCCGGTATAACGGAGGTGCGATACTCAGGGTCGCACATAACAATGTAATAGAAGAATACCACAGAAGTATTCCGGTATAAAGGTTGCGATATCAGGTGCACATAACAATGTAATAGAAGAATACACAGAGAGTATTCCCGGATAAAGGTGCGATATCAGGGTTGCACATAACAATTTAATAGAAGAATACACAGAGTTATTCCGGATATAAAGGTGCAAACAAAAAAATTATAAAAAAAAGAGATAAAAGATATCAGGGTGTCACATAACAATGTAATAGAAGAATACACAGAGAGTATTCCCGTGGTATAAAGGTTGCGATATCAGGGTGCACAATACAATGTATAGAAGAATACACAGAGAGTATTCCCGGTATAAAGGTGCGATATATCAGGGTGCACATAACAATGTAAGAAGAATCCCAGAGAGTATTCCCGTATAAAGGTTGGATATCAGGGTGCACATAACAATGTAATAGAAGAATACACAGAGAGTATTCCCAGTATAAAGGTGCGATATCAGGGTGCACATAACAATGTAATAGAAGATACACAGAGAGTATTCCCGGTATAAAGGTGCGATATCAGGGTGCACATAACAATGTAATAGAAGAATACACAGAGAGTATTCCCAGTATAAAGGTGAGATATCAGGGTGCACATAAAGTATGTAATAGAAGAAACACAGAGAGTATTCCCTGTATAAAGGTGGATATCAGGGTCACATAACAATGTAATAGAAGAATACACAGAGAGTATTCCCGGTATAAAGGTGCGATATAGAAAAGTAGGGTGCACATAAACATGTATAGAAAGAAATACACAAGAGTGTATTCCGGTATACAGGTGCGTAATCAGGGTGCACATAAAATGTAATAGAAGAATACACAGAGAGTATTCCCGGTATAAGGTGCGATATCAGTTGGCACATAACAATGTAATAGAAAATACACAGAGAGTATTCCCGGTATAAAGGTGCGATATCAGGGTGCACATAACAATGTAATAGAGATACACAGAGAGTATTCCGTATAAGGTGTATTCAGGGTGAACAAACAATGAATAGAAGAATACACAAGAGTATTCCCATTATAAAGGTGAGATATCAGGGTGCCCATAACAATGTAATAGAAGAATACACAGAGAGTATTCCCAGTATAAAAGTGGATATCAGGGTGCACATACACAATGTAAGAAAATACACAGAGAGTATTCCAGTATAAAGGTGTGATATCGGGTGCACATACACATGTAAATAGTAAGAATACACACGAGGATATTCCCAGTGTAAAGGTGAGATATCAGGGTGCACATAACAATGTAATAGAAGTTACACAGAGAGTATTCCCGGTATAAAGGTGATGATATCGGGTGCACATACAATGTAATAAGAAGAAATACACGAGAGTATTCCCGGTATAAAGGTGAATATCAGGGGTGCCCATAACAATGTAATAGAAGAATACAAGAGAGTATTCCCGTGTAAAGGTGCGTATGTCAGGTGCACATACAAATGTAATGAAGAATACCAGAGAGTATTCCCGGTTAAAGGTGATGTATCAGGGTGCACATAACATGTAATAGAAGAATACACAGAAGTATTCCCGGTATAAAGGTGCGATATCAGGGTGCACATAACAATGTAATAGAAGAATACACAGATGTATTCCGGTATATAAAGGTGCGATATCAGGTGCACATAACATGTAATAGAAGAATACACAGAGATATTCCGTATAAAGGTGACGATATCAGGGGTGCACATAACAATGTAATAGAAGAATACACAGAGGTATCCCGTTAAAGGTGATATCAGGTGCACATAACAATGTAATAAGAATACACAGAGAGTATTCCCGTATAAAGGTGCGATATCAGGTGCCACATAACAATGTAATAGAAGATACACAGAGAGTATTCCCGGTATAAAGGTGCGATATCATGTGCACATAACAATGTATAAGAAGAATACACAGAGGTATCCCGGTATAAGGTTGCGATATCAGGGTGCACATAACACAATGTAATAGAAGAATACACAGAGAGTATTCCCGTATAAGGTGCGATATCAGGGTGCACATAACAATGTAATAAGAAGAATACACAGAGATTCACCGTAAAAGGTGCGATTAGGTGCAACTAACAATGTAATCAGAGATCACAGAGAGTATTCCGGTATAAAGGTGGACTATCAGGGTGCACATAACAAGTTAATAGAAGAATCACAGAGAGTATTCCCGGTATAAAGGTGCGATATCAGGGTGCACATAACAATGTATAGAAGATACACGAGATATTCCCGGTATAAAGGTGCGAGATTCAGGGTGCACCATAAATGTAATAGAAGAATACACAGAGAGTATTCCCGTGTATAAAGGTGGGATATCAGGGTCACATAACATGTAATAGAAGAATACACAGAGAGTATTCCCGGTAATAAGGTGCGATATCAGTTGCACATAACTGATCTGTAAAGAAGAATACACAGAGAGTTTCCCGGTATAAAAGGTGCGATATCAGGGTGCACACGCGTCCCCCTTGACCGGGGGGGTGGTGGGTGAGTTATTCTTATCGATATAAGCGCGCCGTCGTGCCCGCCGCCGGGTAGCAGGTCCTGTGACACAGTAGGACGTGTCAGATCCGACCGCACGTTCTCGTCTGTGTGCGTAGGACACTTGTCCAAGGTATAAAGTGCGATTTGGGTTAGTACTTTTGTCTGGGTGTTAAATTGGTTCAAATGCCGTTACTGTGTGGTAGTAAAATATTTTACATATTTTACACAAAATACCAACGCGATTGTAAGATACTGCGCTATTGGTGTATTTTATATTCATGGTGAGATATTTGCTTTTCAGTTACTTATATAAAGGAGAAAAAAGCAAAAAAAATAGTGATCTATGGATTATATAAAGGTCTTGTTTATAGCTGGGCTAATCCAAGTTTGTGCTATTACAAGGTAATGTTGATTCATCTGCCTCTAGAAAAAGTGCTCAGAGGGGTGACAGGAAAATGGCACCTGTAGCGATGATACTTCCCTTACCGTCACTTTGATTACAGGGGTAGCTGGTGCTCTGAGCATTTTTTGCTATATTGGGGGACTTTCTAACAATTATATTATTGTGGTTGGGGCTGGGGGAGCATGCCCTACCGCATACCCAAAGGGTTTATTGTTAGGGGGAGGGAGAGAAAAATGGGAGGGGGAGGGAGGGGGGGAGGGCTGCACTGAGCATGCCTCAAACCTTGACGAGGTTGAGGAAGTCTCAGGCACAGCATGAGTCACACACTGCTCCTACACAGCAGTTTCCTGGACTTTGGAGAGGCACAGCAGGGGAACTATTTTGAGCAGGAAAGTAAGGTAAGGCTTGTTTTAAACTACTTCATGTGGCCAGTAAGGGGTTAAATTTTAGATTTGGGGGTGGACATGCCCTTTATATAAGTAACTGAAAGCACAATACTCACCATGGATATAAAAATACACCAATAGCGGGCAGTAGTTACAATTCGCGTTGGATTGTGATAAAATAGTAAAATATTTTACTACACACAGAACGGTTTGGAACCAAGTTTAATGTGATGGCCCGCATATCATATCATGTTTATAGAACAGGGCGATATGGCAAGGCCATGTTCGAAGCGGCAGTACGGATAGGAATACGGCCCCAAAGTTTCTTTTTAATGATTTAAGTTCTGGGTCGTAGTTAAAGTTGTACTTCCGTGTTATGGATCCATAATCAATTACTATAAATAGAATTAAACATAGTTTGCACATCACTGTAAACAGCACAGAATTGAATAATAGCAACGCTCTCAGGATATGATACAGAAACATAATTCGTCATTGTGTGACTGTTTTTGAGATTTAGAGAGCTATTTAATTACCTCACGCAGTAAATAAACAGTAGGAGCATACCTTAGACCCAAATTACAATTAAATACTGTGGAATGGCTACTGATCGCTGCCATGGTGTAATCTTTAATGCTCTCTAACCACATCGCCTAATTAAATGTTTTTTCCTCCCACGCATAGCCTGTTCTGCCCTTTTCTTGTCAGTTGACTAATAAAATGCTGATACATGCTCTCATCCTCTCACACCCAGATACGGTAATGTTGTATTACTGGCCTTCTGCCCCTAAAATCTAGTCAAATGATTGGTTCATCAAAAATGAACCTATTCTTTTTTCATTAATTGAAGAACGAGGGTAAGGAGCTGGTTTATTTCCCTTTCATATTGAATGTAACAGAAGACGCTGGAAAAAGCATGCAATCACTATGAGCGTGCTCCTTCTTACTGACTCTGTGTTCCAACTGCTTCTGGGCTTATACTAAGCTATAGCGCGCATGCAATGGTCCTTGCAGCTATGCCTTTCCATGGCATAGCGACATAGGGAATCAATAACTTGATTCCTCCCTTAACAGCCATATGCTGGTAAATGTAAAGTTTACATAACTCCCCAATCAGTACTGACAATATATAACAAGGCATGAAAGAGTACTGGTATTTGGATATAGCTGGAAATGAGTGCAAGGACTGTGCCACCTCTAAAAGGAAAATGTAAATTATTTGACATTATTGTATTATTGCAATGGTGTCGTGTTTATTGGATTATTACCTCCGTGGTTGTATGAGCACATTTGTTATGTGGCACCCTGATATCACACCTTATACTGGGAATTACTCTCTGTGATCTTTTCTATACATTTGTTAGTCACCCTGATATCCACACTTACTGGGAATTACTCTGTGTGATTCTTCTATTACATTGTTATGTGACCCTGATACGCCACCTTTATACTGGGAATACTCGCTGTGATTCTTCTATAGCATTGTTTTGTGCACCCTGATATCGCACCTTTATCCCAGGAACTCTCGTGTATTCCTTTATTACATTGTATTGTGTCACCCTGATATCTACCTTTATACCGGGAAATTACTCTCTGTGTATTCTTCGTATACATGTGTTATGTGCACCCTGATATCGCCATCCTTTATACTGGGAATCTCTCTGTTATTTCTTCTATTACATTGTATGTGCACCCTGAATATCGCACTTTATACCGGGTTACCGGGAATACTCCTGTGTATTCTCTATTACATTGTTATGTGCACCTGATATCGCACCTTTACTACCGAATACTCTCTGTGTATTCTCTATTTACATTGGTTATGTGCACCCTGATATGCACCTTTATATGGGAAATATCTCTGTGTATTCTTTATTACATGTTATGGTGCACCCTGATATCTCACTTTTACCGGAATATCTCTCTGTGGTATTCTTCTCTTACATTGTTTATGTCACCCTGATTATCCCCCTTTATACCCGGGAATACTATCTGTGTATTATTTCTATTACATTGTTATGTGCCCCTGAATATCCTCACCTTTCTACGGGACATACTCTGTGGTATTCTTCTATTACATTGTTATGTGCACCCTGATATCTCACCTTTATACCGGGAATAATCTGTGTGTATTCTTCTATACATTGTTATGTGCACCCGATAATCGCACCTTTATCTGGGGAATACTCTCTGTGTATTCTTCTATCATGTTATGTGCCACCACTATATCTCACCTTTATGACCGGGAATAACTCTCTGTGTATTCTTCGTATTACATGTTTGTCACCCTGATATCGCACCTTATACCGGGAATACTCTTGTGTATTCTTCTATTACATTGTTATGTGACCCTGATACTCCACCTTTACAGGAATACTCTCTGTGTATTCTTCTATTACATTGTTTATGTTGCACCCTGATATCGCACCTTTAACCGGGAATACTCTCTGTGTATTCTTCTATTTACATTTGTGATGTGCACCCTGATATCTCACCGTTATACAGGGATAGCTCTTGTGTATTCTTCTATTACATTGTTATGTGCACCCTGATATCACACACTCGTTATACCGGGAATACTCTCGGTGTATTCTCATATACATTGTTCATGTGCACCCGATCATTCTTCACCTTTATACCGGGAATACTCTCTGTGTTATTCTTCTATTACATTGTTAGTGCACCCTGATATCTCACCTTTATACTGGAATACTCTCTGTGTGTATTCTCTCATTTACATTGTTATGTGCACCCTGATTCCACTTTTACCGGGAATACTCTCTGTGTTATTCTTCATTACATTGTTATGTGCACCCCTGATATCAACACACCTTTATACTGGAAGACTACTCTGTGTATTCTTCGTATGTACATTGTATGTGCCACTATAGCTCACCTTTATACTGGGAAATACTCTCGTGGTTTCTTCTACATGTTATTGTGCCCCTGATAATTCACACCTTTATACCGAACGAATACTCTCATGTGTAGTTCTTCTATTACAGTTTATGTCACCCTGATATCACCCCTTGTATACGGGAATACTCTGTGTATTCTCTATTACATTGTTTATGTGACCTGACCTTTCCAACCCCCTGTGGACTGCTATTACGTTACACCCTTACCACTTTACCCGGGAATACTCTCTGGTGTAGTCTTCTATTATTTACTTATTGTGCACCCTGATACGATCCTTTTACGGAATCTCTCTGTGTATTCTCTATTACATTGTTACTTGCCACCCTGATATCCACCTTTATACGGGAATACTCTCTTGTATTCTTCTATTACATTGTTATGTTGCACCCGATATCGCACCTTTTATACGGAATACTCTCGTGTATTCTTCTATACTTGTTATGTGCACCTGAATATCGCACCTTTTGATACGGGAATACTCTCTGTGTTATCTTCTATTACATTGTTATGTGCCACCCTGATATCCTCCCTTATACCTGGGAATACTCTCTGTGTTATTCTCTATACTGTGTATGGCACCCTGAGATCACACTTTATACTCGGGAATTCTCTCTGTGTATTCTTCTATTACATTGTTATGTGACACCCGAGAATCACACCTTTATACGGGGAATCTACTCTGTGTATTCTTCTATACCTTGTTATGGTACAACCCTGATCTCACCTTTATACACGGGAAACTCTTGCTGTATCTTCATACATTGTAGTTATGTACACCTGATATCCTCACCTTTACTGGGAATACTCTCTGTGTGTATTCCTTCTATTTACTATCCTGACCACCTTATCGGAAACTCCTTGTTAATTCTATACTTTTTACACCTGATATTACCTTATACTGGGCATACTCGTGTGTATTCTTCTATTACATTGTTATGTACACTCCGTATCACAACCACCTGTTATACCGGGAATATCTCTTCTGTGTTTCTTCTATTACATTGTTATGTACACCCTGATATGCACCTTTATACTGGCAGACTACCTGTGTGTATCTTCTATTCATTGTTAGTGCACCCTGAGATCACACCTTTATACCGGGAATACTCTCTATGTGATTCTTCTATTACGCTGTTATGTACCCCTGATACGCACCTTATATCCGGAAATACTTCTGTGTATTCTTCTATTACATTGTTTATGGCACCCTGATATCCACTTTATACCGGGAATACTCTCTGTGTAGTCCTTCTAATACATTGTTATGGGCACCCGAGATATCGAACCTTTATACCTGGGAATATCTGTGTGTATTCTTCTTATACATTGTTATGGCACACCCTGATATCGCAACCTTTATACGCGTAATACTCTCGTGATTCTTCTATTACATTTATGTGCACCCTGATATGAAGCCTTTATCGGGAAATTCTCTGTGTGTATTCCTATCTCTTACCTTGTATGTCACCCTGATATCGCACGCTTATAACCGGAATACCTCTGTGTATTCTTTACTTACATTGTTATGTACAACCTGAGTATCGACACCTTATATGGGAATGTACTCCTGTGCTTTATTAATTGTATTTATTCCTATCGATCTCTGTACTTTTACACTTGTTATGTGCACCCTGATATCGCACCTTTATACCTGGAATACTCTCTGCTGATGTTCATTCTCTATTACATTGTTATGTACACCTGATTCACACCCTTTATAATGGGAATACTCTCTGTGTATTCTTTTTACATTGTTAGGTCGCACCCTGATATCCACCTTATTATCACGCCGGAATAACTCTCTGTGTTTCTTCAATTACATTGTTATGTGCACCCCTGATATCGCAACATTTATACGGGAATACGCCCTCTGTGTATTTCTATTACATTGTTATGTGCACCTGATTCTCACCTTTAACTCGGGAATACTCTTCCTGTGGTATTCCTCTATTTACATTGTTATGTGCACCCTGATATTCACACTTTATACCGGGATACTCCTCTGTGTAATTCTCTAGGTTACATTGTTATGTGCCACCTGATAATCGCACCTTTATACCGGGAATACTCTCTGTGTATTCTTTGTTCCATTACATTGTTTATGCTACACCCCTGATATCGCACCTTTATACCGGAATACTCCTTGTGGTATTCTTCTATACTGTTATGTGCACCCTGATATCGCCACCTTTAACCGGGAATACTGCTCTGTTATTTCTATTACATTGTTTGTGCACCCTGGATCGCCACCTTTTAACCGGGAATACTCTCTGTGTATATCTCGTATACATTTTCACCTGTCTCACTAACCAACTTTCTGTATTTTATTAATGATTTGCCCGATATCGCACCTTATACCGGAATACTCTCTGTGTATTCTTCTATTACATTGTTATGTGCACCCTGATATCTCACCTTTATACCGGGAATTGACTCTCTGGTATTCCTTCTATTACATTGTATGTGACCCTGATTCGCCCTTTATACCGGAGATACTCTCTGTGTATTCTTCTATTCATTGTTATGTGCACCCTGATAGTCCTCACCGTTTTATATACCGGGATACTCTCTGTTATTCTTTATTACATTTTATGGCTACCCTGATATCGCAACCTTTATACCGGGGGAATAATCTCTGGGTATTATTCTAGGTACATGTTATGTGCTACCCTGCTAGCTGCACTTTATACAGGGGAATTACTCTATGTGTATTCTTCTATACATTGTTATGTGACCCTGATATCGCACCCTTTCATACCGGAGGCATACTCTCGGTGTATTCTTTATACATGGTTATGTGCACCCTGATATCTCACCTTTTACGGGAATACTCTCCGTGATTCTTCTATTCTATTACATTGTTATGTACACCCCTGATATCGCACTTTATACCGGGAAGACTCTCTGTGTATTCTTCTAGTACATGTTATGTGCAACCCTGAATCGCAACCTTTATACCGGGAAACTCTGTGTATTCTTCTATTACATTCTATATGTGCACCCTGATATATCACTTTACAATGAGGATACTCTCTGTGTTATTCTTCTATTACATTGTTAGTACACCCTGATATCGCAACTTTATACCGGAATTACTCTCTGTGTATTTCTTCTATTACATTGTTATGGTGCACCTGATTCAACCTTTATACAGGGACTACTCTATGTGGGATTCTGCTATTACATTGTTAGGTGCACCCTGAGACACACCTTTATACGGGAATACTCTCTGTGGGTATTCTTCTATTACATGTTATGTACCACATGATTATCGCACCTTATACAGGAATACTCTCTGTGTTTCTTCTAGTGACATGGTATGTGCACCCTGATTATCGCACCTTTATACCGGGCATACTCTCTGGGATTCTTGCTATTACAATTGGTAGTAACCCTGATATTATCGCACCTTTAACCGGATACTCTCTGTGTAGTCTCTATTAAATTGTTATGTACAAAATTTGATATCACACCTTGTATACCGGGAATAACTTCTGTGTATTCTTCTATTACATTGTTATGTAAACCCAGATATCACACCTTTATACCAGGGGAAACTCTCTGTGTTGTATCTTCTATGACATGTTATGTGCACCCTGATATCGCACCTTTATACCGGGAATACTATCTGTGTATTCTTCTATTACATTGTTATGTGCACCCTGATATCGAACATTATACCGGGAATAATCTCTGTGTATCTTTCTATTTACATTGTTATGTGCCACATGAATCGCACCTTCTATACCGGGAATACTCTCTGTGTATCTTATTACATGTATGTACACACCTATATACACAACTTTTATACCGGGAATACTCTATGTGTATTCTTCATTACATTGTTATGTACAACCTGATATCGCACCTTTATACCGGGATACTCTCTGTGTAGTCTTCTATTACATGTTATGTTGTGCACACTGATATCGCACCTTTATACAGGGAGAATTACTCTTGTGTATTCTTCTTAGTTTACATTGTAGTACACCATGATATCACACCTGTAACAGGGATGGCATACTCTCTTGTGTATTCTTCTATTAATGTTATGTGCACCCTGATATCTCACCTTTTATACCGGGAATACTCTGTGTGTATTCTTCTATTACATTGTTATGTGCACCTGATATCACACCCCTATACGGGAATACTTTCTGTGTATCTCATTACATGTTATGTGCACCCTGATATCTCACCTTATACCGGAATACTCTCTGTGTATTCTTCTATACATGTTATGTGAACCCTGTTATATCACCTTGATACTGGGAATTATTCTGTGTGATCTTCTATTAAATTGTTATGTGCACCTGATATACACCTTTATACCGGGGAAACTCTCTGGGTATTCTTCTTTACAATTTGTTATGTGCACCCTGATATCACACCTTTATATGGGAATACATTCTCCGTGTATTCTTCATTACATTGTTATGATGCACCCTGATATCTCAACCTTTATACTGGGAATACTCTCTGTGTATTATTCTATACATGTATGTCGCCCTGATACACCACCTTTATACCGGGAATAATCTCTGTGTATTTTTCTTAGTACATTGTTATGTGCACCATGATATCACACCTTAACTGGGGGAATACTCTCTGTGTTATTCTTCTATTACATTTGTTATGTGCACCCTGATATCACACTTTATACGGGAATACTTCGGGGTATTCTGTAGTACATTGTTATGTGCACCTGATTCGCACCTTTATACCGGGAATACTCTCTGTGTAATTCTGTCTATACATTGTTAGGTGCACCATGATATCTCACCTTTATACGGGGAATACTCTTGTGTTATTTTCTATTACCCATTGTATGTGCACCCTGATATAGCACCTTTTATACTGGGGATACTCTCTGGTATTCTTCTATGACATTTGTTATGTCGCACCCTGATATAGACATTTATACGGGAAGACTCTCTGTGTATTCTTTATTAATGTTTATGTGCACCCTGATATCGCACCTCCTTTTATTACCGGAGGAATACTCTCTGTGTATTTTCTATTACATTGTTATGTGCACCCTGATACTCACCTTTATACTGGGAATACTCTCTGTGTATCTTCTATTACATTGTTATTGTGCACACTGATATCACACCTTATACCGGGAATACTCTCTGTGTATTCTTCTATGACATTGTTATGTACACCTGATATCCACACCTTTATACCGGGAATATCTCGGGATTTCTATTAATTGTTATGTACACCCTGATATCTCAAATTGTATTAACCGGGAATACTCTCTGTGTATTCTTTATTACATGTTATGTACACAATGATATCTCACCTTTATACCTGGGGAAATAATCTGTGTGTATTCTTCTATACATCTGTTAGTTACACACTGATATCACAACTTATACCGGGTAATATCTCTGTGTATCGTCTATACATTGTTATGTAACACCCTGATATCTCCACTTTATACTGGGATACTCTGTGTGTATTCTTCTATTACATGTTATTGACAACTGAGATCACACCTTTATACCGGGAATACTCTTATCTCTGGTGGATTAAAGTTTGGTCAAATTAACTATACAAAAGAGCATTATAAATTAAACAGATATATAATATTCTTCTATACATTGTTATGTACACCTGATATCGCAACCTTTATATGAATACTCTCTGTGATTCTTATATTACATGTATGGGCCCCTGAAATCAACCTTTATACGGGATACCTCTGTGATATTCTCGATTACATTGTTATGTGCACCCTGGGGGGGGGATAAATTCGCACATTATACGGGGAATAACTCTATGTGTATTCTTCTATAACATGTTATGTGCCACCCTGATATCGAAACTTGTATACCGGGGAATACTCTTCTGTGTATTCTTCTATGCACAATTGTTATGTGCCAAAAAAACCTTGATATCGACCTTTATATGGGGAATTACTCGGTGTGTATTTTCTATACATTGTTATGTACACCCCCCTGTATCACACCTTTATACCGGAATACTTCTGTGTATTATTCTATTACATTGTTATGTACACCCTGATATCGCACCTTTATATGTCCTGGGCACCTACTCGTGTCTGTTGCCCCTATTCTGCAAATTTTACCATTCGTTATGGTGCACCTTGCGATCGACGCACCATTTCAACTGCCACGGGCCCACCATTATCTGTCCGCCTGGTGCTATTCTTAATGACATGGTTGTATGTTACCCACTTCCCCCCTCCTGGATATCACATCCACTCCTTTTTTTATAACTGGGAAGACTCTCGCGTTGTATCTTCCCCTTTAGTATCACCTCTTGCCGTCTTTCATGTTTATTCTTTTACAAGGATACCACACCCCCTTGCCCCTCCTTTCTTCCTATATTTACGCGGTATTACTCCTCTGTGTATGTCCTTTCACTCCTATATCTTGTTATGTGCACCCTTTGTATTGTATTCTGGATAAATGTTCCTTCCTTTGTAACTAGTGAAACTCTCCCCGTGTTGTTTACGTCTGTTCTGTCTCTTAAAAACCTCAAAATGTGTTTTATGTACCACCATGATATCACATACCAGTCCATGCCTCCTATGACCTCGGAATATCTCTGTGGTATTCTCTATAATTGTTATGTGCCACCCGGATATCTCACTCTCTTATACCCGGTGAATATATCTCTGCGTGTATTCTCCTAGAAACATGCTGGATTGGCCCTGCACCCTCGATATGTCATTCACTGTTTTCCCTTTTTCTTCTTCTTTTATGAGGAGCAGAGGAGTAAGGTAAGTATTTCTGAATACTACACATTAGGGCCAGTAGTTGGGAAAGTAGTTTTGGGGGTGAACATGCCCTTTAACATCATAAACAGTAAACGTCATCCCTGTATGTTCAGTAAAGAGATGGTATGTTAAGCTTGAAAGTCTAAAAGGAAAGTGCAGCAGAAATACATATGCTTTCAGAAGGGGGGATTCTCATTTTAGTGACCATATTCTGCCCACCCAGTGATTGCTGGATATTGTATATAAATAAATACTCCCAAAGTACTTCCTAACTTCCTGTTTGCAGGATGCTTTAATAGTGTCCATTATGGTCAATCAGTCCCTTGGTTGATTCAGTTGCTCAGTAGATATCTGAGCATGTGTGGCCCACCCACAGCCAGTAAAAAGGAGTGGTGCATTATGGGAAAAATGAGGACAATTACATAACTTAAAAGGGCAACTCACAACTGAGCAAAACACAGAATCGCAAAGGGTATGAAATAAACCAATATTTTATTAATGAAGACGAAATGTACCAATGTGTGTGTAATACAGATAAATAATTGAAATACTTTTTCCCCATTAAATTTCCCATTTAAGTTAAGTATTCCGCACTTTAGGAATTTAATGGACAACAATACTGAAAACAATGACTTGCCTTATCCTATCTATAATTAAATACATGTAAGTAGCACTCACTATGAGGTGTGTGTTGTTTGCTTTCAATACAGTAGTTGTTTTGCTCAGGCTCAATATTCTCAACCCCACTCTTAGGCTGGGTACACAGAAGATATTTTCGGCCGACCGACCGATTCACGGCACTTTTTGGTCGGTTGGATCTCCTGGTGTGGGGCGGCCGTCCGCGACCAACCTCGTTCGTCCAGATCTGACGTGTTGGAAAATCCTGATCGATCATGCAGCTCCCTATGGGATCGCACAGTTGATCGTTCGAAAATTCAACCGAGGCCGAATTTTCTACCAC
This sequence comes from Hymenochirus boettgeri, assembly GCA_019447015.1. Lineage (NCBI taxonomy): Eukaryota > Metazoa > Chordata > Amphibia > Anura > Pipidae > Hymenochirus > Hymenochirus boettgeri. Next base: position 46,904 of record JAACNH010001629.1, on the reverse strand, counting down.
GAAAGACGGATATTTGTCCCGGCCAAGTGCTCGTTTGTAGCGAATGCGCTCGGTCGGGACAAATAGTCCCTCCCATGTGTACCCGGTTAAATGACTCATCCAATAACTATGAGGCAGGCAACACTAAGAGAGTGCTGAATTTCCCATGCAATTTACACATACCCATTGTCACCCCTCCAGGAGGACGAATGTATGATAATGAGGAACTTGTTGGGCAGCTAAATGTAACCTGTTAATAAATTATTTTCTTTTGAAATATCATTACTTTGTTTGCCAGCGGTTTGCAGAGGTTTCTTTGGCAGTGACTTCTGCTCTTTATCATAATTAGAGACTGAATCCGGGTCCGTCGGAAAAGATCTGTCACGGAACCCCCAAATTGTCTGTCTGAAACTGGATGGATCGTTTTGATGGATCGTTTTGATTGGTTGGAGTCCATTGAGTAGACCTAATTGTCTTCTACCAGCTGCCATTGGCTGTTACTTCTCAGCCAGCTTCTACACGATGTCTACATCAGTGGACTCCCCTCCTCTCTCCACCAATGCTTTATTTGGGGGATCACACCCAGGCTACTTCTTGCCGCAAAGTATGAACTTCACATCATCATAAGAGATGCCGCCGAAACTGTCAAAATCATCGAAAATAGCTTAAAGTTGATAATCCCCAAAAATACGATCAGAAACTAAAAGTAGTTTCCATTCATAATTTCAAGGATTACGAATGTTCAAGGCTATTTTCGAGGATTATTGAAAATAGCCTTGAACGTTCGATAAGCATTGAAAAAGTCCTGAAAGTATGTTCCATTTTCGGATCTCGGGGTTTCCCAAGATCCGTAAGTCTGAAAACGGAATGATAACTTAACAGTTTCCCATCTCTAATCATAATGGGTCTACAGTGATGTGAAGTTCTCATACTTTGCTGCAAGAAGTAGCCTGGGTGTGACCCCAAAAAAGCATTGTTGGAGGAGAGAGGGAGTCCAATGAGTAGACAGCACAGGTAAAAGCTGGCTGAGAAGTAACAGCCAATAGGCATATTCAAGGCTGGTCAAGGCTGGCGACCTGGTCAGGCAAAAGTCAATTGAAAGCAGTCAACAGATTTAATCTACTGTATTGGTCTGTGTCTACTGAATTTCTTTTTTTATAGTAAAACTCCGTATTCAGGTTTAATGATCATGTTGGCACTGTGCAATAAAAAGTGGGGTTTATCCCATTGTTAAAGGGGAAGTTGATGCGATTACGTGTTTAAAGGGAGTTGATGTATACGCGCTAAAGGGGAAGTTGATGCGATACGCGTTAAAGGGGAGTTGGAGTTGAAGTGATACGCGCTGAAGGGGAAGTTGATGTGATACATGCTAAAAGGGGAGTTGATGCGATACGCGTAAAGGGGGAAGTTGAGCGATGCAAGGCGGGAAGTTGATGTGATATGTGCTAAAGGGGAAGTTGACGCGATACGCCATTAAAGGGGGGTTAAAGTGATACGCGCTAAAGGGTGAGTTGATGCGATACGCGATAAAGGGGAAGTTGATGCGAAGAAGCGTAAAGGGTAAGTTGACGTGATACGCATTAAAGGGGAGTTGAAGTAGTCTACGCGCTTGAAGGGGAAGTTGATGCGTACGCGTTAAAGGGGAGTTGATGTGATACGCGTTTGAAGGGGAGGAAGTTGATCTGCGATACGCGTTTAAAGGGAGTTGAATGTGATACGCGCTAGAAGGGGAGTTGATTGCGATACGCGGTTTAAAAGGGGAGTTGAGTGCTACGCGCTATTAAGGGGAGTTGATGTGATACGCGTGAAGGGGAAGTTGTATGCGATGCGTTAAAGGGGAGTTGAAGTGATACGTCTGACTTGAATGGGAAGTTGATGCGATACGCGGTAAAAAGGGGAGTAGTTGATGTGATACGCGTAAAGGGGAGTTGATGCGATACCGTCTAAAGGGGAAGTTGATGCGATCACGTTAAAGGGGAGTTTGAAGTGATACGCATTGAGGGAAGTGATGTGATATGCGTTAAAGGGGGAGTGAGTGAACGTGTAAAGGGAGTTGATCGATACGGTATAAAGGGAAGTTGATGCGATACGCGTTAAAGGGGAGAGTTGATGCGGTCGTTAACGGGGAGTTGAAGTGATACGCACTGAAGGGGAAGTGATGCAATACGCGTAAAGGGGAGTTGAGCGATATGCGCTAAAGGGGAGTTACGATTTGCAGTAAACTTTGAATGGGTCAGTCAAAGAATAAAGAAAGTAGGGCTCCGTCAGTCATTTCTCCTTTGCAAGGGGTAATCCTCTTTATTGCAGTACACAACAACACCACACGTTTGGCCCCTAGGCCTTTATCACACTTGATAACACTCAGGGCCGAAACATTGTGTGTGTTTGTGTACTGCAATAAAGAGGGATTACCCTGCAAAGGAGAAGAAACGATGGACAGCCCCACTTTCTTTATTCTTTGAGTGTTGTATCTGGCATGAGGTGGCCAGAAGAGGATTTAACGCCCTAGGAGGTACCTCGAGTCTTTCCTATTTTGAATGGGTCAGTTGTTAGAAAGCGCAGTTGCAGGTCTGTTAAATTTTGGATGCAGGTTTGGGCTGATCTTTAGAAAAACCGGGCATGTCAGGTACTCGCTAGTTTATATATAAAATAAGTGTACTGTGCCTTGACATATTGAGAAAAAGATCCCTCCCCGAAGAACTTTACAATCAGTGGAGGGACAACATACAGATACAAGTTTATAAATATTTACCCAGTATCCTAGTAGCACATACTGCCTGTTGTATCTTGAGTCCCCACACGTAGAGTAGAAGATGTAATAGGACAATAGGTTTACTCCAATAGACTGCAAACAGATTTATTAGTATGTTCTACATGTTTAAATCTGATTGGAGCTCTCCTACCAGTCGGGCCCCCTTCTTACAATTTCCTGCAAGAAAGGGCCGGTCTAAACGCTGGGGGGAAGCTCTGAAAGTAATTTTGGATTCTTTTTTTTTATGACAAACAAATATGGCGGTTTGGATAGGGTCCTCTACTAACAGAACAGAAAAAGTTTATATGAGAGGTGAGATGTGGGATACACTTGAGGATTCAAATGTGTGTATATGAGAAAGATTTTTTGCTTTCTCTACCCACCCTATCTCTACCCACCTCTATTCAACGCTATGATGGAACCTGGTTTACGAAACAACCCTGTTTCCATTCGGAACTGGCCCTTTCAAAAATATCGGAACAGCTGATTTTTCAAAGTTTTCAAAACTTGGAACTTTTCCTTACATGTGTTCGATTTGAAAATTTCCATTGAAACGTTCTATTGAACTTGAAACGGTCTCCCCCGAGATTGCTATTGGAAATTCAAAACATTTCTGTTCAATCGTGATTTCGAGACGTCAATAGGTTCACTGAACCACTATCGCTAGTTACATTCTCTCTAATTAACATTCCCTCCAGGGAATCCCCTCTTCTCCAATGTTCCTTACCCTATTGTCCCTCTGGTGATCTTTCACTGATTGCTACTTAAAATCTTTTTACCCTAATTAGTAGTGCAAATTTAGTTACGGTCCATTGGTTTTGTTGTACAGTTCCTGTGACATCCAAGGAAATGAATTTCCCCAGTGTCACAAGTCAGCGGAAAGAAAATGGAAGGATTCTTTCTATTCAGTCTAATGGAACTGGACAGGGACTCAATGCTCAACCTGCCAGAGGACAAACACATCATCAATAACCTCCACCAGGTAAAACGTCTCGTCCAGAAGAGGCCACCACCTTTTAGGCATATGAATGGTGGCATTGGAACCACGCTGTGCCCCCTTTGCTGTAAATAGAATGCATCCTGGGACTGTAAATAATTCTGTGTTAAAGGCATGTCCACCCCCAAATCTAAAAAATAACCCCTTACTGGCCACATCAAGTAGTTTAAAACAAGCCTTACCTTAGCTTTCCTGCTCAAAATAGTTCCCCTGCTGTGCCTCTCCAAGTCCAGGAAACTGCTGTGTAGGAGCAGTGTGGATCATGGTTGCCTGAGACTTCCTCAACCTCGTCAAGGTTTGAGGCATGTCGTGGCAGCCCTCCCCCCCTCCCTCCCCCTCCCATTTTTTTCTCTCCCTCCCCCTAACAATAAACCCTTTGGGTATGCGGTAGGCATGCTCCCCCAGCCCCAACCCAATAATATAATTGTTAGAAAGTCCCCCAATATAGCCAAAAAATGCTCAGGCACCAGCTACCCCTGTAATCAAAGTGACGGTTAAGGGAAGTATCATCGCTACAGGTGCCATTTTCCTGTCACCCCCTCTGAGCACTTTTTCTAGAGGCGATGAATCAACATTACCTTGTAATAGCACCAAACTTGGATTAGCCCAGCTATAAACAAGACCTTTATATAATCCATAGATCACTATTTTTTTTGCTTTTTTCTCTTTTATATAAGTAACTGAAAAGCAAATATCTCACCATGAATATAAAATACACCAATAGCGCAGTATCTTACAATCGCGTTGGTATTTTGTGTAAAATATGTAAAATATTTTACTACCACACAGTAACGGCATTTGAACCAATTTAATTTATGGCCCGCATATCATTCATGTTTTATGATCATGGCGATATGGCACGGCCATTTCGAATCGGCAGTACCGGATTATGAATCGGCCCCAAAGTTTCTTTTTTAATGATTTAAGTTCCTGGGTCGTAGTTAAAGTTTGTACTTCCTGTTTATTATCCCATAAATCAATTATCTAAATAGAAATTAACCAGTTTGCACATCACTGTAACAGCACAGAATGAATAAGCAACGCTCTCAGGAATTGATACAGAACATAATTCTGTCAATTGTCTGTGACTGTTTTTGAGATTGTTTTGAGATTGTAGCAGAGCTATTTAATTACCTCAACGCAGTAAATAAACAGTAGGAGCATACCTTAGACCCAATTACAATTAAATACTGTGGAATGGCTACTGATCGCTGCCATGGTGTAATCTTTAAATGCTCTCTAACCACATTCGCCTAATTAAAATGTTTTTTCCTCCACAGCATAGCCATGTTCTGCCCTTTTCTTTGTCAGTTGACTAATAAAAATGCTGATACATGCTCTCATCCTCTCACACCCAGACTACTGTAATGTTGTATTACTGGCCTTCTGCCCCTAAAATCTATGTCAAATGATTGGTTCACTCAAAAATGAACCTATTCTTTTTCTCATTAATTGAAGAACGAGGGTAAAGGAGCTGTGTCTTATTTCCCTTTCATCAATGAATGTAACAGAAGCCGCTGGGAATAAAGCATGCAATCTTACTCATGAGCGTGCTCCTTCTTACTGACTCTGTTGTTCCAAACTGCTTCTGGCTTATACTAAGCTATAGCGCGCATGCAATGGTCCTTGCAGCTCATGCCTTTCCATTGGCATAGACATAGGGAATTCAATAACTTGATTTCCTCCCCCTTACAGCCATATGCTTGTAAATGTAAAGTTTTACATAAACTCCCCAATCAGTACTGACAATATATAACAAGGCATGAAAGAGTACTGGTATTTGGATATATGCTGGAAATGAGTGCAATGACTGTGCCACCTCTAAAAGGAGAAATGTGAATTATTTGACATTTAATTGTATTATTGCAAATGGTGCTGTGTTTATTGGATTATTATTCCGTGGTTTGTATTGAGCACATTTGTTATGTGCACCCTGATATCGCACCTTTATACCGGGAATACTCTCTGTGTATTCTTCTATTACATTGTTATGTGCACCCTGATATCGCACCTTTATACCGGGAATACTCTGTGTGTATTCTTCTATTACATTGTTATGTGCACCCTGATATCGCGACTTATACGGGAAATATCTCTGTGTATTCTTCTATTACATGTTATGTGCACCCTGATATCGCACCTTTATACTACCGTGGAATACTCTCTGTTGTATTCTTCTATACATTGTTATGTGCACCCTGATATCTCCCTTTATACCGGGAATACTCTTGTGTATTCTTCTATTACATTGTTATGTGCACCCTGATATCGCACCTTTAACGGGAATACTCTGTGTATTCTTCTATTACATTGTTATGTGCACCCTGATATCGCACCTTTATACTGGGAATACTCTCTGTGTATTCTTCTATTACATTGTTATGTGACCCTGATATCCACCTTTATACCGGGAATACTCTCTGTGTATTCTTCTATTACATTGTTATGTGCACCCTGATATCGCACCTTTATACGCGGAATACTCTCTGTGTATTTCTTCTATTACATTGTTATGTGCACCCTGATATCGCACCTTTATACGAGGAATACTCTCTGTGTATTCTTCTATTACATTGTTATGTGCACCCTGATATCGCACCTTTATACCGGGAATACTCTCTGTGTATTCTTCTATTACATTGTTATGTGCACCCTGATATTCTCACCTTTATACCGGGATATACTCTGTGTGTATTCTTCTATTACATTGTTATGTGCACCTGATATCTCACCTTTATACCGGGAATACTCTCTGTGTATTCTTCTATTACATTGTTATGTGCACCCTGATATCTCACCTTTATACCGGGAATACTCTCTGTGTATTCTTCTATTACATTGTTATGTTGCACCCTGATATCGCACCTTTATACCGGGAATACTCTGTGTGTATTCTTCTATTACATTTGTTATGTGCACCGATAATCGCACCTTTATACCGGGAATACTCTGTGTGATTCTTCTATTACATTGTATGTGCACCCTGATATCACTCACCTTATACCGGGAATACTCTCTGTGTATTCTTCTATTACATTTTAGTGCACCCTGATATCGCACCTTTATACAGGAATACTCTCTGTGTATTCTTTCTATTACATTGTTATGTGCACCCTGATATCGCACCTTTATACCGGGAATACTCTTGTGTATTCTTCTATTACATTGTTATGTGCACCCTGATATCGCACCTTTATACCGGGAATACTCTCTGTGTATTCTTCTATTCATTGTATGTGCACCCTGATATCTCACCTTTATACCGTGAATACTCTCTGTGTATTCTTCTATTACATTGTTATGTGCACCCTGATATCGCACCTTTATACCGGGAATACTCTGTGTGTATTCTTCTATTACATTGTTATGTGCACCCTGATATCGCACCTTTATACCGGGAATACTCTATTACATTGTTATGTGCACCCTGATATCGCACCTTTATACCGGGAATACTCTCTGTGTATTCTTCTATTACATTGTTATGTGCACCCTGATATCGCACCTTTATACCGGGAATACTCTCTGTGTATTCTTCTATTACATTGTTATGTGCACCCTGATATCACACCTTTATACGGGAATACTCTCTGTGTATTCTTCTATTACATTGTATGTGCACCCTGATATCCACCTTATACAGGGAATATCTCTGTGTACTTCTTCTATTACATTGTTATGTGCACCCTGATATATCACCTTTATACCGGGAATACTCTCTGTGTATTCTTCTATTACATTGTTATGTGCACCCTGATATCACACCTTTATACCGTGAATACTCTGTGTATTCTTCTATTACATTGTTATGTGCACCCTGATATCCACCTTTATACCGGGAATACTCTCTGTGTATTACTTCATTACATTGTTATGTGCACCCTGATATCGCACCTTTACCGGGAATACTCTTGTGTATTCTTCTATTACATTGTTATGTGCACCCTGATATCTCACCCTTATACCGGGAATACTCTGTGTATTCTTCTATTACATTGTTATGTGCACCGATATCGCACCTTTATACCGGGAATACTCTGTGTGTATTCTTCTATTACATTGTTATGTGCACCCTGATATCTCACCTTTATACTGGGAATACTCTCTGTGTATTCTTCTATTACATTGTTATGTGCACCCTGATATCTCACCTTTATACCGTGAATACTCTGTGTATTCTTCTATTACATTGTTATGTGCACCCTGATATCCACCTTTATACCGGGAATACTCTCTGTGTATTCTTCTATTACATTGTTATGTGCACCCTGATATCGCACCTTTATACCGGGAATACTCTGTGTGTATTCTTCTATTACATTGTTATGTGCACCCTGATATCGCACCTTTATACCGGGAATACTCTCTGTGTATTCTTCTATTACATTGTTATGTGCACCCTGATATCCACCTTTATACCGGGAATACTCTGTGGTATTCTTCTATTACATTGTTAGATGTCACCCTGATATCCCACCTTATACCGGGAATACTCTCTGTGTATTCTTCTATTACATTGTTATGTGCACCCTGAATATCCCACCTTTATACACGGGAATACTCTCTGTGTATTCTTTATTACAATTGTTTATGGTACACCCTGATATCCACACTTATAACGGGAATACTCTCTGTGTATTCTTCTATTACATGTTATGTGCACCTCGATATCGCAACCTTTATACCGGGAATACTCTCTGTGTATTCTTCTCATTACATTGTTATTGACCCTGATATCTCACCTTTATACCGGGAATACTCTCTGTGTATTCTTCTATTACATTGTTATGTGCAACCCTGATATCCACCTTTATACCGGGAATACTCTCTGTGTATTCTTCTATTACATTGTTATGTGCACCCTGATATCGCACCTTTATACCGGGAATACTCTGTGTATTCTTCTATTACATTGTTATGGGCACCCTGATATCGCACCTTTATATAGGGAATACTCTCTGTGTATTCTTCTATTACATTGTTATGTGCACCCTGATATCGCACCTTATACCGGGAATACTCTCTGTGTATTCTTCTATTACATGTTATGTGCACCCTGATATGCACCTTTATACGGAATACTCTCTGTGTATTCTTCATTACATGTTATGTGCACCTGATATACGCACCTTTATCCGGGAATACTCTCTGTGTATTCTTCTATTACATTGTTATGTGCACCCTGATATCGCACCTTTATACCGGGAATACTCTCTGTGTATTCTTCTATTACATTGTTATGTGCACCCTGATATCTCACCTTTATACCGGGAATACTCTCTGTGTATTCTTCTATTACATTGTTATGTGCACACCTGATATCCACCTTTATACCGGGAATAACTCTGTGTATTCTTCTATTACATTGTTATGTGCACCCTGATATCTCACCTTTATACTGGGAATACTCTCTGTGTATTCGTCTATTACATTGTTATGTGCACCCTGATATCACCTTTATACCGGGAATACTCTCTGTGTATTCTTCTATTACATTGTTATGTGCACCCTGATATCACACCTTTATACCGGGAATACTCTCTGTGTATTCTTACTATACATTGTTATGTGCACCCTGAATCTCACCTTTATACCGGAATACTCTCTGTGTATTTCTATTACATTGTTATGTGCACCTGATATCCACCTTTATACCGGGAATACTCTCTGTGTATCCGTTCTATTCACATTGTACATTGTGCACCCTGATATCAGCACCTTTATACCGGGAATACTCTCTGTGTATTCTTCTATTACTGTTATGTGCACCCTGATATCACCTTTATACCGCGGAATACCTCGGGTATTCTTCTATTACATTGTTATGTGCACCCTGATATCTCACCTTTATACCGGAAATACTCTCTGTTTTCTTCTATTCATTGTATGTGCACCCTGATATCGCACCTTTATACGGGAATCTCTCGTGTATTCTTCTATTACATTGTTATGTGCACCCTGATATCCACCTTTATACCGGGATACTCTGTGGATTCTTCTATTACATGTTATGTGCACCCTGATATCACACTTTATACCGGGAATACTCTCTGTGTATTCTTCATTACATTGTTATGTGCACCCTGATATCCACCTTTATAACGGGAATACTCTCTGTTATTCTTCTATTACCTTTTATGTGCACCCTATATCGCACCTTTATACGGAATACTCTCGTGTATTCTTTATTACATTTTATGTGCACCCTGATATCTCACCTTTATACTGGGAAACCTATCAGGGATTCTGTTCTTATGTTATGTCTAATTCCCCAACCAATCAGATCTTATTTACATTGAGCTAATTTTGGTTGTTGCAATTGACCATTACGATAAGAACTTTCTGATACCCTGTATGTGTATTCTTCTATTACATTGTATATGTGCACCTGATATCACACCTTATACTGGGAATACTCTCTGTGTATTCTTCTATTACATTGGTTATGTGCACCCTGATATATCACCTTTATACCGGGAATATCTCTTGTGTATTCTTTATTACATTGTTATGTGCACCCTGATATCACCTTTATAACGGGAATACTCTCTTGTGTATTCTTCTATTACATTGTTATGTGCACCCTGATATCTGCACTTTATACGGGAAACTCTCTGTGTATCTTCTATTACATTGTTATGTGCACCCTGATATCTCACTTTATACCGGGAATACTCTGTGTGTATTCTTCTATACATTGTTATGGCACCCTGATATCTCACCTTTATACCGGAATACTCTCTGTGTATTCTTCTATTACATTGTTATGTGCACCCTGATGATCGCACCTTTATACCGGGATACTCTCTGTGTATTCTTCTATTACATTGTTATGTGCAACCTGATATCCACCTTTAACCGGGAATACTCTCTGTGTATTCTTCTATACATGTTATGTGCACTGATATCACACTTTATACCGGGATACTCTTTTTTTTTTTTTTTCCTTGTTTTGGTGTATTCTTATTACATTGTTATGTCACCCTGATATCAACCTTTATACGGGGAATACTCTCTGTGTATTCTTCTATTACATTGTTATGTGCACCCTGATATCCACACTTTATCACGGGAATACTCTCTGTGTATTCTTCTATTACATTGTTTGTGCACCCTGATATCGCACCTTTATACCGGGAATACTCTCTGTGTATTCTTCTATTACATGTTATGTGCACCCTGATATCGACACCTTTATACGGGAATAGCTCTTGTGTATTCTTCTATTCATTGTTATGTGCACCCTGATATCCACCTTTATACCGGGAATACTCTTGTGTGTTATTCTTTCTATACATTGTTATGTGCACCATGATATCACCCTTTATACCGGGAATACTCTTGTGTATTCTTCTATTACATTGTTATGTGCACCCTGAATATCCACCTTTATACCGAATACTCTGTGTATCTTCTATTACATTGTTATGTTGCACCCTGATATCTCACCTTTATACCGGGAATACTCTCTGTGTATTCTTCTATTACATTGTTATGTGCACCCTGATATCTCACCTTTATACGGGAATACTCTCTGTGTATTCTTCTATTACATTGTTATGTGCACCCTGATATCACACCTTTATACTGGGAATACTCTCTGTGATTCTTCTATTACATTGTTATGTGCACCCTGATATCACACCTTTATACTGGGAATACTCTCTGTGTATTCTTCTATTACATTGTTATGTGCACCCTGATATCTCACCTTTATACTGGGAGGATATCTCTGTGTATTCTTCTATTCATTGTTATGTGCACCCTGTAGATACACCTTTATACTGGGAATACTCTCTGTGTATTCTTATTTACATTGTTATGTGCACCCTGATATCGCACCTTATACGGGGAATACTCTGTGTGTATCTTCTATTACATTGTATGTGCCACCCTGATATCTCACCTTTATACCGGGAAACTCTCTGTGTATTCTTCTATTACATTGTTATGTGACCCTGATATCGCCACCTTTATACCGGGAATACTCTCTGTGTATTCTCTATACATTGTTATGTGCACCCTGATATCCACCTTTAACGGGAATACTCTTGTGTATTCTTCTATTACATTGTTATGTGCACCCTGATATCACACCTTTATACCGGGAATACTCTCTGTGTATTCTTTATTACATTGTTATGTACACCCTGATATCTCACCTTTATACCGGGAATACTCTCTGTGTATTCTTCTATTACATTTGTTATGTGCACCCTGATATCACCTTTTATACCGGGAATACTCTCTGTGTATTCTTCTATTACATTGTTATGTGCACCCTGATATCGCACCTTTATACCGGGAATACTCTCTGTGTATTCTCTATTACTTGTTATGTGCACCCGGAATCACACCTTTATCCGGGAATACTCTCTGTGTATCTTCTATTACATTGTTATGTGCACCCTGATATCCACTTTATACGGGAATACTCTCTGTGTATTTCTTTTCTATACATGTTATGTGCACCTGATATCACACCTTTATACGGGAATACTCTCTGTGTATTCTTCTATTACATTGTTATGTGCACCCGAGATCACACCTTCACTTAACGGGAATACCTCTGTGTATTTTCTATTACATTGTTATGGGCACCTGATATCCACCTTTATACCGGAATACTCTGTGTATTCTCTATTACATTGTTATGTGCACCCTGATATCACACCTTTATACCGGGAATACTCTCTGTGTATTTCTTCTATTACATTGTTATGTGACCCTGATATCCACCTTTATACCGGGAATACTCTGTGATTCTTCTATTACATTGTTATGTGCACCCTGATATCCTTTATACTGGGAATACTCTTGTGTATTCTTCTATACATTTTATGTCACCCTGATATCCACCTTATAGGGAATACTCTCTGTGTATTTTTCTATTACATTGTTAGTGCACCCTGATATCCACCTTTATACGGGAATACTCTCTGTGTATTCTTCTATTACATTGTATGTGCACCCTGATATCTCACCTTATTACGGGGATACTCTCTGTGTATTCTTCTATTACATGTTATGTGCACCCTGATATCCACCTTTATACCGGGAATACCTCTGTGTATTCTTCTATACATTGTATGGCACCCTGATATGTCACCTTTATACCGGGAATACTCTCTGTGTATTCTTCTATTACATTGTTATGTGCACCCTTGATATCTCACCTTTATACGGCGAATTACTCTCTGTGTATTCTTCTATTACATGTTATGTGCACCCTGATATCGCACCTTTATACCGGAATACTCTCTGTGTATTCTTCTATTACATTGTTATGTAGCACCCTGATATCCACACCTTATACCGGGATACTTCGTGTATTTCTTTATTACATTGTTATGTGCACCCTGATATCGCACCTTTAGTACCGGGATACTTTCTGTGTATTCTTCTATTACATTGTTATGTGCCCCTGATATCGCCAACTTATACGGGAAATACTCTCTGTGTGTATTCTTCTATTACATTGTATGTGCACCCTGATATCTCCACCTTTATACCGGGAATACTCTCTGTGTATTCTTCTAGTTACAGTGTTATAGGCACCCTGATATCACCTTTATACCGGGAATACTCTCTGTGTATCTCTATTACATTGTTATGTGCACCCTGATATCGCAACCTTTATACCGGGAATACTCTATGTGTATTCTTCTATTACATTGTTATGTGCACCCCTTTGTTTTGGGAAACCTGTATACAACTGTTTTTCTTTCACCAATACAAACCTTTACGGAATACTCTCTGTGGATTCTTCTATTACATTGGTTATGTGCACCCCTGATATCACACCTTTATACCGGAATACTCTCGTGTATTCTTCTATTACATTGTTATGCACCCTGATATCACACTTTTTATACGGGAATCTCTCGTGTATCTTCTATTACATTGTTATGTGCACCACCCTGATATCCACCTTTATACCGGGAATACTCTTGTGTTATCTTCTATTAACTGTTATGTGCACCCTGATATCTCACCTTTATACCGGGAATACCTCTGTGTATTCTTCTATTACATTGTTTGTGCACACCTGATATCCACCTTTTATACGGAGGAATACTCTCTGTGTATTCTCTATTACATTGTGTGCACGCCTGTATCACACCTTATTACCGGGAATACCTCTGTGTATTCTTCTATTACCATTGTTATGTGCACCCTGATCTCACCTTATAATGGGAATACTCTCTTGTGTATTCTTCTATTACATTGTTATGTGACACCCTGATATCGCACCTTATACGGGGATACTCTCTGTGTATTTCTTCTATTACATGTTATGTGCACCCTGATATCACCCTTTTTATACGGGAATACTTCTGTGTATTCTTCTATTACATTGTTTGTGTCCCCTGATATCCCCCTTTATCCGGGAATACTCTCTGTGTATTCTTCTATTACATTGTTATGTGCACCCTGATTATCAGCATCCTTTATACTGGGAATACTCTCTGTGTATTTCTTCTATTACATTGTTATGTGCACCTGAATATCCGCACTTTATACCGGGACGAATACTCCTGTGTATTCTTCTATTACATTGTTATGTGCACCTGATATCGCACCTTTACATCGGAATACTCTCTGTGTATTCTTCTATTACATTGTTATGTGCACCCTGATATCGCACCTTTATACTGGGAATACTCTCTGTGTATTCTCTATTACATTGTTATGTGCACCCTGATATCCACCTTTATACCGGAATTCTCTCTGTGGTATTCTTCTTTACATTGTTATGTGCACCCTGATATCGCACCCTTTATACCGGGAATACTCTCTTGTATTCTTCTATTACATTGTTATGTGCACCCTGATATCTCACCTTTCTACGGGAATACTCTCTGTGTATTCTTCTATTAACATTGTTATGTGCACCCTGATATCCACCTTTATACCGGGAATACTCTGTGTGTATTCTTCTATACATTGTTATGTGCACCCGATATCCACCTTATACGGGAATACTCTCTGTGTATTCTTCTATTCATTGTTATGTGCCACCCTGATATCTCACCTTTATACCGGGAAACTCTCTGTGTATTCTTCTATTACATTGTTATGTGCACCCTGATATCGCACCTTTATACGGGAATACCTCTGTGTATTCTTCTATTACATTGTTATGTGCACCCTGAATATCTCACCTTTATACGGAATACTCTCTGTGTATTCTCTATTACATTGTTATGTGCACCCTGATATCGCACCTTTATACCGGAATACTCTCTGTGTATTCTTCATTTACATTTGTGATGTGCACCCTGATATCTCACCTTTATACTCGGGACTCTCTGTGTATTCTTCTATTACATTGTTATGTGCACCCTGATATCACACACCTTATACGGGAATACTCTCTGTGTATTCTTCTATTACATTGTTATGTGCACCCGATATCTCACCTTTATACCGGGAATACTCTCTGTGTTATTCTTCTATTACATTGTTATGTGCACCCTGATATCTCACCTTTATACCGGGAATACTCTCTGTGTATTCTTCTATTACATTGTTATGTGCACCCTGATATCACACCTTTATACCGGGAATACTCTCTGTGTATTCTTCTATTACATTGTTATGTGCCCCCTGATATCACACCTTTATTCTGGAATACTCTCTGTGTATTCTTCCTATTACATTGTTATGTGCACCCTAAACTCACCTTTATACCTGGGAATACTCTCTGTGTATTTCTTCTATGACATTGTTATGTGCACCCGATATCACACCTTTATACACGAATACTCTCTGTGTATTCTTCTATTACATTGTTATGTGCACCCTGATATCACACCTTATACCGGGAATACTCTCTGTATTCTGTCTATTACATTGTTATGTGCACCCTGATATCACCCTTTATAACCGGAATTCTCTCTGTGATTCTTCTATTACATTGTTATGTGCACCCTGATATCGCACCTTTATCCGGGAATACTCTCTGTGTATTCTTCTATTAACATTGTTATGTGCACCCTGATACTCCCTTTATACCGGAATACTCTCTGTGTATTCTTCTATTACATTGTTATGTGCACCCTGATATCCACCTTTATACGGGAATACTCTCTGTTGTATTCTTCTATTACATTGTTATGTGCACCCTGATATCGCACCTTTATACCGGGAATACTCTCTGTGTATTCTTCTATTACATTGTTATGTGCACCCTGAATATCGCACCTTTATACCGGGAATACTCTCTGTGTATTCTTCTATTACATTGTTATGTGCACCCTGATATCCACCTTTATACTGGGAATACTCTCTGTGTATTCTTCTATTACATTGTTATGTGTACCCTGATATCACACCTTTATACTGGGAATACTCTCTGTGTATTCTTCTATTACATTGTTATGTGCACCCTGAAATCACACCTTTATACCGGGAATACTCTCTGTGTATTCTTCTATTACATTGTTATGTGCACCCTGATTTCGCACCTTTATATAGGGAATACTCTCTGTGTATTCTTCTATTACATTGTTATGTACACCCTGATATCCTCACCTTTACGGGAATACTCTATGTGTATTCTTCTATTTACATTTTATGTGACACCCTGATATCACACCTTTATACCGGGAATACTCTCTGTGTTATTCTTCTATTACATTTGTTATGTTACACCCTGATATCTCACCTTATACTGGCTAATACTCGTGTGTATTCTTCTATTACATTGTTATGTACACCCGGATATCACACCATTTATACCGGGAATACTCTCTGTGTTTCTTCTATTACATTGTTATGTACACCTGATATCCACCTTTATACTGGAATACTCTCTGTGTATTCTTCTATTACATTGTTATGTGCACCCTGATATCACACCTTTATACCGGGAATACTCTCTGTGTATTCTTCTATTACATTTGTTATGTGCACCCTGATATCGCACCTTTATACCGGGAATACTCTGTGTATTCTTCTATTACATTGTTATGTGCACCCTGATATCTCACCTTTATACCGGGAATACTCTTGTGTATTCTTCTATTACATTGTTATGTCCACCCTGATATCGAACCTTTAACTGGGAATATCTCGTGTGTATCTTCTTATTACATTGTTATGTACACCCTGATATCACCCTTTATACGTAATACTCTCTGTGTATTCTTCTATTACATTGTATGTGCACCCTGATATCATACCTTTATACTGGGAATACTCTGTGTGTATTCTTCTATTACATTGTATGTGCACCCTGATATCGCACCTTTATACCGGGAATACTCTCTGTGTTTCTTCTTCTATACATTTATGTTACACCCTGATATCACACCTTTATACTGGAATACTCTCTGTGTATTCTTCTATTACATTGTTATGTGCACCCTGATCACACCTTATACCGGGAATCTCTCTTGTGTATTCTTCTATTACATTGTTATGTGCACCCTGATATCACCTTTATACTGGGAATACTCTCTGTGTGTATTCTCTATTACATTGTTATGTACACCCTGATATCACACCTTTATACGGGAATACTCTCTGTGTATTCTTCTATTACATTGTTAGTGCACCTGATATCTCACCTTTATACGGGATAACTCTCTGTGTCTTCTTCATTACTTGTTAGTGCACCCTGATTCCACTTTATACCGGGAATACTCTCTGTGATTCTTCTATTACATTGTTATGTGCACCCCTGATATCTCACTTTATACCGGGAATACTCTCTGTGTATTCTCTATTACATTGTTATGTGCAACCCTGATATCGCACCTTTATACCGGGAATACTCTCTGTGTATTCTTCTATTACATTGTTATGTGCACCCTGATATCGCACCTTTTACCGGGAATACTCTCTGTGTTCTTCTATTACATTGTTATGTCACCCTGATATCGCACCTTTATACCGGGAATACTCTCTGTGGTATTCTTCTATTACATGTTATGTGCACCCTGATATCTCACCTTTATACGGGAATACCTCTGTTATTCTCTATTACATTGTTTATGTGCACCCTGAATCGCACCTTTTACCGGGAATACTCTCTGTTGTATTCTACTATTACATTGTTATGTGCACCCTGAATATCTCACCTTTATACCGGGAATACTCTCTGTTATTCTTTATTTACATTGTTATGTGCACCCTGATGATTGCAACCTTTATACCGGGAATACTCTCTGTGTATTCTTCTATTACATTGTTATGTGCACCCTGATATCTCACCTTTTATACCGGGAATGATCACTCTGTGGTATTTCTTCTATTACATTGTTATGTGCACCCTGATCTCCCCTTTATACGGAATACTCTCTGTGATTCTTCTATTCATTGTTATGTGCACCCTGATATCCACCGTTTATATCCGGGAATACTCTCTGTGTATTCTTCTATTACATTGTTATGTGACACCTGATATCGCACCTTTATACCCGGGAATCCTCTCTGTGTCTTCCAGCGGCTCCCTCCCGTCCCCTCCCCGGGAGCGGCCGGGGCGGGGGGCTTGGAGGGGCTGCCGGGGAGGGGGTGCGCGGCGGGTGGTCGCGACCACCTGCTGCGGCCCCTTCCCGGCAGCCCCTCCTAGCCTCCCGTTCCGAGATTACGGGGAACGGGTTGGGAGGGGCTGCTGGGAAGCGGCGGCGGGTGGTCGCCGCTGCCGCCGCGGGGTGTGTGGGCGTATGCCCCGCCCCCTTAGGACCGGCTTCGGGAAGGGATTTTAAGTCCCTTTGCGGCGATACTATACAGTATCGCCGCGAAGGGGCTTAAAATTACCGCAGCACATCGCGGCCGCGATAGGTATCGTGGGAATAGCGCTCGCCGTTATAAATACGGCGATAGCGCTATATTCACGGCCGCGATGTGCGGCGGTAATTTTTTTGCGCTAACATCGTTTCTTTATAAATATGCCCCTTAGTGTCTTAATTAACAATACAGGACAGTTAAACACACACCCCATTCCTCTTCTTATTTGCATGGGTTCTTCTTAAATAAGCAGCTTTACTTACCTGCTCTAGCTCGGAGGGGGAGTTGAGTATAGTTCTCCTTTAAAGTATAACTCCAGCCATGTAAACTTACCTTCCTCTAACACTCCCACGCTGAGCTACCAGAACTTATAAGAAGCTAATCTCTCACCGCATCTCCTTCTCTTCCAGCCACTCATGACCGCAAAAGGTGACAGCACAGCCAATGGCTGACGGCCATTAACGCCCTAGCAGTTAACCCTCTTGAGCACCAGTGCCGTCTCTAGACTTTTTGCCACCTGACACAAAATTTCAAATGCCGCCCCCCTTGCCGCCGGAAGGGGTGGGGTTTTATAATTGAAAGTGGGTGGTGCTTTGTCCGGAAGTGGGATGTGGCTTGTCCAGAAGTGGGAGGGGCTTTATACACGTTGATTTAACTTGTGTCATTATCATTGTATTTACATATCATTCCTCCATTTATTTACAATACCTGAAGGACCCACCCCTCTAGAATATATCCCATTCCCACCCCAGATCATACTTCGCTGGATAAAAGTTTTGGCCAAAAGATGTAACTAAGCTGCCACCACGTCATGTAGACACTTTCAGACAGCAGGCCCTAACTAACCTACCTAATCTAACCCTACCTAACCAACAACTCTATCTGAAGCTAACATATGATATTCTTTAGTAACATACACACATATTATTAGAATTAAAATGACAAAACATTTATACAAAACCTCCTGTTAAGGTAGAAGGGTATAATGCTAATAATGAAAAGTCCAACTCCAGCACAATCTTACATGTCATTTAACAGATTAAAGCAACTGAACGAAATAAAAAAAAAGCAGAATACTACTTACCAAGAAGACTTGAAAGGAGTCAGGTTAGATCGCAGACGTAATTGCAGAGGAGTATCTCTCATCTGTCACTCTATCTAACACTATCATCTATCTATCTATCTATCTATCATCTTTGTCTATCTATCTATCTATCTTTCTGTCTATCTATCTAACAAACTATCTATCTATCTATGCTATCTATCATCTATCTATTTTCTGTCTATCTATCTATCTATCTTTCTGTCTATCTATCTATCTTCTATCTATCTCGTTTCTATCTTCGTCTATCTTATCTTCTATCTATCTTTCTGTCATCTATTATCTTCTATCGACTTTCGTCTATTATTGACTATTATCTTTGTTGCATCACATCTATATCTATCTATCTATCTATCTATCATCTACTATCTTCGATCTATCAGCTATCTTACATCTTCTAGTAGCTATCTATCAATCTATCTGTTTATCTTGGGCCTATAATTAATTTATGCTAGGTAGGCCGCTGCCTGGCCTGGGCACATTACATTATATTATGGTTGCTGGACGGCAGGCAGCAGGCTGCAAGTCACTGGCCCTCAGAGAGAGAACAGAAGGAACACGAACCACCTCCCCAGCCCAGGCCCAGCCATCCCTATAAAGTTGTTTGTTGGTTGCCTTATTATTATTAGGATATAGGAAGAGGATTTCAAAATTCAATTCATATGAATTTTCGGATTTATTTTTTAGTATCTCACTCACTGTCACTGACCGAATCAGTCAGATGAGAGATTCACTGACACTGTCACACACTCTGTCTCGGAGTCGGACACGGCACACGGGAGTCGGACAGGACGGACACACACAAGTAGTGAAGAAGACACTGTGTCACTGACTGTCTGTCTCACTGACAAGTTCTACAAGGCCAACTGGCCAAGCGCAGGCGGGCGGCGCAGCGCAGCTCCAGCAGCCTGTCCTGGTCTGCGCGGGCTGAACTTTCAGCGCTGACGTCACTACGTCACGGCGACGTTGAGGAATCGGGATGGATCGTTCGGGTCTCGGGATGGAGGCGGAGTCAGATCGGACTTCGGTCTTCTCTTCGGACAGTTGTTTGTCTCTTCGGTCTTGTTGCTGAACGCGGCGAACTTGCTGGTGCTGTGCCTGTGCTGGTAATTATATGTAACAGGTCCGGTCCGGCGCTCGGTCACCCCCCCCCCCCAACAGTCGGGAGGGAGTTGGGCAGCCGGCGGATGCCGGCCTCCATTTAAAAAAATATATATATACAGTGTGTGAATGACAGTGTGGCAGTGCCGCTTCCCTACAGGGTGCCGCTCTGCAGTGTGCTGCACCCTGCATCATTAGCGAGGCGGCCCTGTTGAGCACGATTGTAACCAGATCGCAACCGGACCAGAGGAGGAACTTCCGGGGAGGAATTGGGGTTCTTGTAACTTAGCGTGGGAGTGTCGGAGGAAGGTTAAGACGCAAGTGAGGTTTTTGAGGGTGAATATGTAAAGTTCTCTTGGGTCTGGAGTTACCCTTTTACTCATTTGCGCCCCAAAACAATTAGGACTGCCACACATTCTGCAAAATGCTCTTTAACTTGCACTAATCCCTGGTAAACTACCTAATTAGCACTGCTGATGTTAAAGTTACGGCTCTCAATAAAATGTTATTTATTTTAGGTCATTCTTTATTTGTAACCTTCTGACATCTGTCATTTGGTACGTGAGTTTCTCTATATAGTCTCCTCCTGACATACTTCTCAGTGACTTGGCCTTCATTCTCTCAGGTCATTGTGCCAGTTATAAAGACTTGATGAAGCATTTACCCTGCTTATGAATCTTCTTGCGTCACCTATACAAACCATTAGGCCTTTTTAAAGGAACAGTTTAATTTGACCAAAAGTTCTAATTAATGTTGTTTATAACTTATAATCCAAATCATCCTTTTTTTCCTACCAGGGCTAAAAATGGTCCTGACTCCGGGTCCCAATTAGAGATGTTCGAAACTGTCGAGTTTCGTTCCATTTTAGAATTTTCGAAATTTTAGTAAAGTTCGATTTTCGGAAATCGTCTGCTTTTGCTTTTCGGCTACTTTAAAAAATCCAGGTTCCGTAAGATTCGGGAGTTCCGAAAAGTTTGACGGGACTTCGAAACCCTGAGATTTGATTAGAAACTGGGTTCTATTCGAACGCACATTACATCTCTATTCCTAATACATCAGAAAGCAGTTAATCAGAAAGCAAGGTGGACATATTGATACATATACTGTAGTTCTGGTTGGTACGGGGATACTATATAATATTGAGAATTACTGGTATTAATACATATACTGTAGTTCTGGTAGGTACAGGGATACTATATAATATTGAGAATTACTGGTATTAATACATATACTGTAGTTCTGGTTGGTACAGGGATACTATATAATATTGAGAATTTATTGATACATTAACTTAGTTCTGGTTGTATGGGATACTATTAAATGGAATACTATATGGTATTAATACATATACTGTAGTTCTGGTTGGTACGGGGATACTATATAATATTGATAATTACTGGTATTAATACATATACTGTAGTTGTGTGGTACAGGGATCTATATAATATTGAGAATTACTGGTATTGATAATATACTGTAGTTCTGGTTGGTACCGGGCTAATATATAATATTGAGAATTACTGGTATTAATACAATAATGTGTTCTGGTTGGTACAGGGATGATGATTACTATATAATATTGAGAATTAATGGTATTAAAGGGACTGTCCACCCTCTTTTGAAAAATGAGTATGTGGTAGATAAGCCCCCAAAACCTAGACATCGTTAAATTCTCAACCTTTAATTCGGCTCCCACACTGAGATATTATACTACATCCTCCTCTCTCCACCGCCGCTTCGGGTTCTTCTCCCAGTCTCCACTGTGGCTGCTCTGTCTTTTTTCTGTTCCCGAGCAGCGGCCAGTGGAGACTGGTCCGGGAATGGCAGTCAGTGATTGCCTTACCCGGAAGTGCAGCAGAGCCGCGGGTGGTGGAGCGGGAGGAGGGAGGCTTGTAATGTAGTATACTATCTCGTGTGGGAGCCGAATTAAAGTGATTGAGACTTAAACGATGTCTAGGTTTTGGGGGCTTATCTACCACATACTCATTTTTCAAAAGAGGGGTGGACAGTCCCTTAATACATTACTGTAGTTCTGGTTGGTACGGATGGATACTATATAATATTGAGAATTACTGGTATTAATACATATACTATAGTTCTGGTTGTCGAACCCCCCCACCTATATTTAGGCTTGGTTTCTTTATTTTCACAACCAAGCCTAAATAGAGGTGGGGGGTTCGACACCAACTGTCTGCCATGTACAATGCTGTTTTAAAAACACCCTTACTCTGGGCGTTCCCTATAACACCTCTTATCCATATCCAATCACGCCCTAACACCTGGCTGTGATATGCTAATTGGGATTTTCCGGGTACATAATTGCCACAGATTCTTGTACAAGTCATCTGAATTGAGAAAGCCAGTCGGATGACTAGCGAAACGTCTTCAAGAACTACATTTCAAGTCCAGTTGATCTAATTGAATACAACAGAATTACCATGACCGGGATGAATGAGAACCTTCACAAGCATAACTGGTATTAATAAATATACTGTAGTTCTGGTTGGTACGGGGGTACTATAAATATTGAGAATTACTGGTATTATACATATACTGTATTTCTGGTTGGTACAGGGATACTATATAATATTGAGAATTTGGTATTAATACATATACTGTAGTTCTGGTTGGTAGGGATACTAATAATATTGAGAATACTGGTATTAATAGATATACTGTAGTTCTGGTTGGTACAGGGATACTATATAATATTGAGAATTACTGGTATTATAACATAAACTGTAGTTCTGGTTGGTAGGGATACTATATAATATTGAGAATACATGGTATTAATACATATACTGGAGTTCTGGTTGGTACAGGGATACTATATAATATTGAGAATTACTGGTATAATACATATACTGTAGTTCTGGTGGTACGGGGATACTATATAATATTGAGAATACTGGTATTAATACATATACTGTAGTTCTGGTTGGTAAGGGATACTATATAATATTGAGAATTACTGGTATAATACATATACTGTAGTTCTGGTTGGTACAGGGTACATATAATATTGAGAATTACTGGTATTAATACATAACTGTAGTTTCTGCTTGGTACAGTGATACTATATAATATTGAGAATTATGGTATTATACATAACTGTAGTTCTAGTTGGTACAGGGATACTGTATAATATGAGAACTACTGGTATTAATACATACTGTAGTTGTGGTTGGTACGGGTTTACATATAATATTGAGAATTAAGGTATTAATACATATACTGTAGTTCTGGGTGTACAGGGATACTATATAATATTGGAATACTGGTATTAATACATATACTTTTGTTCAGGTTGTTACAGGGATACTATATAATATTGTGAATTACTGGTATTAATACATATAATGTAGTTCTGGTTGGTACAGGGATACTATATAATATTGAGAATTACTGGATTATACATATTACTGCAGTTCGGTTGGTATAGGGATACTAACAATATTGAGAATTACTGTATAATACATACACTAGTTCTGGTTGGTATAGGGATATTATATAATATTGAGAATTACTGGTATTAATACATATACTGTAGTTTAGGTTGGTACAGGGATACTATACAATATTGAGAATATTATAATATATTATCCCTGGTACAGGGATATATAATATTAATAATTCTGGTTGGTACAGGGATACTGTATAATATTGAAAATTAACGGTATAAATACATATACTGTAGTTCTGGTTGATACGGGGATACTATATAATATTGAGAATTACTGGTATTAATATATACTGTAGTTCTGGTTGGTACGGGGATATTATATAATATTGTGAATTACTGGTATTAATACATATACTGTAGTTCTGGTTGATACGGGGATACTATACATTAATGTGAATTACCGGTATTATTACAAATACTGCAGTTCTGGTTGATCCAGGGATACTATATAATATTGAGAATTACTGGTATTATCGCTATAATTATATAATTACTGGTGGACTGGCTGACAGGATTATTGGTTGACTGGTTGGTACTGTAAGCGTACTGGTGGACTGGCTGACAGGGTGATTGGTTGACTGGTTGGTAAGATTACAGGTGGACTGGCTGACAGTGTGATTGGTTGAATGGTTGGTAAGATTACTGGTGAACTGGCTGTCAGGATTATTGGTTGACTGGTTGGTACTGTAAGCGTACCGGTGGACTGGCTGACAGGGTGATTGGTTGACTGGTTGTAAGATTACAGGTGGACTGGCTGACAGTGTGATTGGTTGAATGGTTGGTAAGATTACTGGTGAAAGGCTGTCAGGATGATTGGTTGACTGGTTGGTGTGATTACTGGTGAACTGCCTGCAGGGTGATTGGTTGACTGGTGTGTTAGATTACAGGTGGAATGGCTGACAGTGTGATTGGTGAATGGTTGGTAAGATACATGTGTGGTGAAGGCTGTAGGATGATTGGTTGACTGGTTGGTGTGATTACTGGGGAACTGCCTGACAGGGTGATTGGTTGACTGGTTGGTAAGATACTGGATGATGGTGACTGTTTCTCATCTGTATTTTACTATAATGCAAATTCTATTCTAGGGCAACACTAATCCTGAAGACACTAAACTATTTGGGATGAGCACCATTAACCAACCATGAAACAGATAGAAAAACTGGAAATGTGTCATATAAAAATGTGCATAATAATTACAGATACAGCATCATTTCACAACCTAATATGAGCCACGAGGAATGTTAGAAGAACAAAAATACGGCTCTCTGAATGGTCGGCCAGATTACAGATACCAAATTTGAAATGGTTACTGTTTATTAATCTGTCTCTCTCACGCTCCACACCAATCGCGCCTGGATTCCCATGAAACGGCTTTCACTCCTGAGTCCACTTTTTAAAACAGTTTACGGAAACGATAAAAAAAATATATTTGCTTAAACGTGTTATGAACTGGGATAATGTTAGATGAACTTCAGTGATCAAATCCCCCTCTAGAGTCAGAGTCTGGTGTCATTTTAGACCTGGGCATATAGGCGAGAACCACAGGATGTCCTTTCAGCTGCACATAACGCAGTTAGACTGTTGGTATCCACTAACCAACTACACACAAAGTACCCTGAACAGAAAGAAGATAAATAATTGAACAGACAGGACAAGTGGAGCATTTGCATTTTGCAAAGACCACTCCATTTGTTATGGTCCTGCCCATTTTTACCGACTTCTGTTCCATTTTAGATTAATTTGATCTTTAAAAAGTGGCAGTGGCGTATCTACATTAAAACATTCGGGGCACGTGCCCCGGATGTTTGGCAAAGTGCCCCGAATGTTTTAACTGACTGTGCCCCCTGCAAGTGCCCCGAACGTCCGAATATTCCGGCTGCGGAGCTCTGGGCACGTCGCGCAGCGGCGCACACAATGGACGGCCTACCAGCGCGCCGATGTGACGAGCGCGCGGCGCGCGAGAGAGAAATCAGGGACTCAGGAGGGAGTCCAGAATTTAGCAGTGGCAGACTGGCGGCATAGCAGCTAGATATAGATAGATAGATGCAGCCAGTAGATAGATAGATAGCAGTTAGATGTTAGATTAGATAGCTAGCTAGCAGAGATAATAGCTAGCAGTTAGATAGATAGATAGATAGATTAGATAGATCGATAGATAGATAGATAGAAGATAGATAGATAGATAATAGATAGATAGATTAAGATAGATAGATAGAGAGATAGATAGATAGATAGAAGAGATAGATAGATAGATAGATAGATAGTAGATAGATAGAAGATAGATAGATAGAGATAGATAGATAGTAGATAGATAGATAGTAGATAGAATCAGAATTAGATAGATAGAAGATCGATAGATAGATAGATAGATAGATAGCATAGATAGCAGAATTAGATAGATAGATAGATAGATAGATAGATAGATGCAGAATTAGATAGATAGATAGATAGATAGATAGATAGAACAGAATTAGATAGATAGTAGAAGATAGATGATGATAGATAGATAGATAATAAGCAGAATTAGATAGTAGATAGATAATAGATAGATAGATAGATAGATAGCAAGATAGATGAAGATAGATAGATAGATAAGATAGCAGAATAGATAGATAGATGATAGATAGTAGATAGATAGATAGATAGAATAGATAGATAAGATAGATAGCAGAATTTAGATAGATGATAGCAGATAGATAGATAGAAGAAGATAGCAGAGTTAGATAGATAGATAGATCAGAGATAGAGAGTAGATAGATAGCAGAGTTAGAAGACGATAGATGATGTTAGATAGCAGAGTTAGATAGATAGATATAGATAGATAGATAGATAGATAGAAGAGTTATACTAGATAGATAGATGCAGAGTGATAGATAGATTGAGAGTTAGATAGATAGATAGAGAGATAGATAGATAGATAGATAGATAGATAGCAGGAGTTGATAGATAGCAGAGTTAGATAGATAGAGCAGAGTTAGATAGATAGATAGTGATTAGATAGCAGAGTTAGATAGATAGATAGATGCAGAGTTAGATAGATAGATAATCGAGTAGATAGATAGATAGATAGATATATAGATAGATAGATAGCAGAGTTAGATAGATAGTATATAGATAGCAGAGTTAATAGATAGATAGCAGACGTTAGATAGATAGATAGCAGTTGTTAGATATAGATAGATAGATAGATAGATAGAAGATAGATAGATAATAGAAAGAAGCAGATAGACATAGTAAATAGATAAACAAGAGGCAGATATATAGATGATAGATATACAGAGAGAGAGAGGGACAGATAGAGATAGATAGGGCAGAGATCCATGTAGAAAGACAAGAAGGTCTCCATGGCCAAAGGTTGGGGCAAGCATCTGACTCAACTGAACACAACAGTAAGTTTAAAATGACCAAATTGCTACCAGTAATAATGAAATTGCCAGTTTTACTGTGCCTTTGTGTCATTAATTGTGTCCAACTCTCTGATCTCTGTCGTCTATTTCACTGTCTTTCTGTCTGTTTATAACTATCCGGGGTGTGGGCTGGGTCTATGTTTGTGGTTGTCTATCTGTCTGTATCTTTTTGTAATCTCTATAAGTACATAGTGGGTTGTGGCCTAATTGGGGGGAGAAAGGGGCGTGGGCTAAAAAATTTTGCGCCGAGCTACGCGCGGCACATGGAGTGCCCAAAATGCCCCTGATCTTCTTAGACCCTAGAAGATACGCCCTGAAAAGTGGTAAATGTTGCAGGACGTTGAAGGAAAATTAAGATAAACCTATTTGCTCTGGCTCTTCAAGTTCTTTTATGGTCCTCTATGAAAATAAATTGCACAGCCACATGTTGAATTTCAATGTTTGTATAAGAAAATCAATATAAATATAATACGTCTGTTGTTTTCAGTTAGTCATAAAAGGGTTTAGGCATTCAAAGGGTTAACCTCAAGCTACGGCAAGTTGGTGATATGTTTTTACCTTTTCGAAATTTATCTGGCTGCCTACATTCCTGGTTAAAAACTCAGTGATAAGTAATAAAACTTTATCATTAAAAAATGAATGTACCTGACATGTCTCATCATAACTGAATTTAGAAAATGTCAGGAAAAATTATCTCCAATAGCAACACCAATTATTACAGTAGTGGCTGCCCCAGAGAGCTGGTAAACAAGGTGCAACAGAGAGCTGGTAACACAAGGTGCCAAACAGAGAGCTGGTAACACAGGTGCCAAACAGGAGCCTGGGAACACAAGGTGCCAAACAGAGGCTGGGAAACACAAGGTGCCAAACAGAGAGCCTGGTAACAAGATACCAACAGAGAGAGCCTGGTAAACAAGGTGACCAAACAGAGCTCCTGGTAACACAAGATACAAATACAGAGAGCCTGGGGAACACGAGGTACCAAAACAGAGAGGCCTGGTAACACAAGGTTGCCAAACAGGAGAGCTGGTAACACAAGGTGCCAAACAGAGAGCCCGGTACCACAAGGTCAAACAGAGAGCCTGGTAAACACAAGGTGGTACAAACAGAGAGCCTGGTAACACAAGGTACCAAACAGAGAGCCTGGTACACAAGGTAACAAACAGGAGCCTGGGAACACAAGGTACCAAACAGAGAGCTGGCACACAAGGTACCAAACAGGAGCCTGTAACACAAGGTACCAGAGAGCCTGGTAACACAAGGTAACCAAACAGAGAGCTGGGAACACAAAGATCAGATACCAAACAGAGAGACTGGGAAACAAGGTACCAAACAGAAGAGCGGGACACAAGGTACCAACAGAGAGCGGAAAGGTGATCAACAAAGAGCATGATAAAACAGAGAGCCTGGGACACAACGGAGTTACAAACAGAGGCCTGGTAACACAAGGTCCAAACAGAGAGAGCCTGGTAACACAAGGTGCAAACAAGAGAGCCTGGTAACACAAGGTGCCAAACAGAGAGCCTGGTAACACAAGGCTGCCAAACAGAGAGCTGGTAACACAATCTGGTGCCAAACAGAGAGACCTGGTAACACAAGGTGCCAAACACAGAGACTGGATAAACACAAGGTGCAAAAGAGAAGCTGGTAACACAGGTGCAAACAGAGAGCCTGGTAACACAAGGGCCAAACAGAGAGCGCCGGTCCGGTAACACAAGGTGCCAAACACAGAGCCTGGTACACAAGGTGCCAAACAGAGAGCCTGGTAACACAAGGGCCAAACAGAGAGCCTGGTAACACAAGGTGCAAAAAGAGAGGCGGTAACACAAGGTACCAAACATAGGGACTGGTAAATAAGGTGCCAAAAAGAGAGCTCCTGGTAACACAAGGTGCCAAAACAGAGAGCCTGGTAACACAATGGTACCAAAATAGGGCCTGAACACAAGGTACCAAACAGAGAGCTGGTAACACAAGGTACCAAACAGAGAGCCTGGTAACAATAGGTGCCAAACAGAGAGCGGTAAAATCATGGCAAGCAGAGAGTGTGGTAACACAAGTGCAAACAGAGAGCCTGGGAAACAGAAGTTGCCAAACAGACAGCCTGGTACACAGGTACCAAACAGTAGAGCGGGGTAACACAAGGCGCCAAACACAGAGCCTGGTAACACAAGGTGCCAAACAGAGCCTGGTAAGATGGCTGCCAAGGAAGCCCAATTGATAACAAGGTATAAAAGCGATTACAAAGAAAAAAATTTAACCAGCTATCAATTTAGAAATGCTTCCAATTTTTCAAACTAAATCCCCCCCAGCCCTGAGATATCCCCCCAAAACTGTATATTTCTGCAATCTTCACCAATCTACAACTTTGGGATGTAATAGTGCAATATTTTTTGGAATTTCAGGCGCAATTCTCTGTAGAAATCACCATAAGGAGATTTTCTGAAAAAAAATGCCAAGAACAAATTTTAAAATACTTGCCACACAATAAGTAAAAACACCTGCTAAATGTCATCACCACATGTCCTGAATCAAAAGATATGCCACATGTATGGGTGTACACTCAGACATAGCTTCCAACTGAGGCATAAGTGCAATTACAGAGAAAACAATACCCCAAAAATTATCGGTATTCAATTAAAAGTTCTTATCGTGTTGTAAAATGTTGCTAACCAATCAGATGTTAGCTTTCAAATGTTAAATAAAATCTGATTGGTTGGGGCAAAAGTAGCACCATTTTAAATGATAAGAACTTTTATTGAATCTCCCTGACCTAGGGCCATTTTTATAAAGGCACAGTATTAGTATATAGCCTTTTACAAAACTGTGGCCGTACTTCTACATGCATGTATGTATAAAAGAATAGTACTGGAGTGTAGGTTTATACAGTGAGATGCCGTAATGGCCCCAAACTGGCCAAATCAGATTTAAAGTCACACTATCCGATGTATTATCTTGTTAGTGTGGGTTTAACACTGAAATGCAACATCGTAGTTAAACTAAGAACATCGTAGCCTAAACACTGAAATAGCACATCGTAGCCTTAAACACTGAAATAGCACATCGTAGCCTAACACTGTGAAATAGCCACATCGAGCCTTAAACACTGAAATAGCACATCGTAGCCTTAACACACGATGAAATTAGACATCGATGCCTTAACAATCGAAATAGACCATCGTAGCCCAATTCATATAGGTTCATTTTTACCACCAAGCCTAAACTTAAGCCTATTGAATGGAGATGGATCCCACAATGCAGTAAATATCACTAAGGTATTAACCTCATTGCAAGTATCTCGGGAAGGTTAGATGTGCCGCTTCTCGTTAAACATGCACCCTAGGTGGGAGGTATTTTTGAGTTTTCAGGGGCTGTTAGGTAAAAAACTGGAATCTATTGGTGTTCTATAAATGCATTAGCTCCTTTAGGGTTTCCGTATTTGGTGCCAGTGTTTCTGTGTACACTCATGCACATTTTGCAACATTATATCGTTTTGAAAACGTTTTCCAGGTTTAGTTTGAAATATTCAAGTATTACTCGGCTGAAGGGTAATGTGTTTGTGTCATAAATGGGACAGTGACCTTACTCAGGGCAGATTATTAATTCACAATTCTGATTGAACCATGAGTCACATGCCGTTTCCAAGATACACCCATCAAATTCCCATTCTGTATAGCCGACTAGTAATTAGTTTGCATGGTTATGTAATGCTCGGTCAACCTACTAAGTATCTCTTTATTAATCAGCCATCTCCAAACCCCACTTTTGTTAATAGTATAATTTCTTAAACACTTCCTGCTTTCACCAGCTTGTAGTCGTATGGTCAGCCTCTGTCTGTATCAATAACCCAACACCACCACCCTTAACCAGGGCCACATCTACCATTAGGCAGAGTGAGACATTTGTCTCAGACGGCAACCCTGCACTGAAGAAGAAAGGCGGCAGACAAGCAGTGGGGGGGGGGGGGCATTTTTTCCCTAGTAACAGATATGATTTTGTTAAAATGATTTTGTTTGGTTGGGTTAGCTTTAGTTAGTTTGTGAGGCTATGTTACACTAGCTGGGTTAGTTAGGGCCCTGCTGAAAGAGTCTGCCTTGACATGGTGGCAGGCTTACAAATCTTTTGGCTAAAATTGTTTATACTACAGAAAGTATGGCATTTCTATGTATTGTAACAGTTGAACCATGGCCACCAAGAAAGCCACATCCAATTTAACACAGTGTCTGTGTGGTTCGTGCAGCGCCTGGAAATTTAAAAAAATAGGACAAAAATCTGCACAGGTCCTTCCAGGGCGATGTAAAAGAAAGGGGGGGGAGGGGCGTCTTACCCAACCACGACCGTCTTTGTGCCAAAATTTTGGGTTTAAAATTCACAAAATAATTAATTCTTTACTCACATTCGTGCTTAATCCATCACTTAACATCAATCAAGAGCTTTTACCACAGCCGGAAAGGTTTGTATTTCTACAGGTGTCTCAGCCACGTGTTTTGTCTCCTAGAGGTTGGCACATTAAACATTTGGATCAGTTTGGGATATCATTTCTAGACACGTCTATGCCAGCCTGAGCACAAAAAATAGAAGCCTAGGGCACATCCAATAGAATTCCTTACTTTATAATGAGTTAAACAAGCTGCCCTTCTCTCTGGATAAATTAAAGCATTAGTTCAAACTTGGCCAAATATTTTAAGCCCAGTCACCACTTCAAGGTTTGCTTTATTTTGCTGGGTCCTAACTTCACCTTAGCAATATTATTATTAGTATCTGCCTAACTGAGCTCTGCCATCCTCACACTCCTTCTTCACCTGCTTGGCCAGTACCTGGTTTGTCTGCCATTGCGGAATTCCATTGGAAAGCTTAAAGGGCAACTGTTGTCACAAAAAACTTTTTTCAAATACATTTTATCTATGATGTCCTCACCCATTCTGGTTTTTGTTCCCTTCTTCATTACTTGTAACTTAATCAAGTAATAAGGAGTGTACGATGTTCTCGCACTCCACATTGCAAATCAAAGGCTCATGTTGTTGGGAATGCTGCCAGCAGGGGGAGAGAGAGAGCTGCAGGATTTTTGCAGGTAAGTAAACTCAGACAAATCTCATAACCCTCAGATGTGTAGTGTTCGATTTCTATACCTCAGGATTAGTGTTCCATTTCTATAAACCTCCATGTAGTGTTCGATTCTATAAATCGGATGTAGTGTTCGATTTTCGATAACCTCCAGATGTATGTGTCGATTTTATAACCTCCAAGAGTAGTGTTTAAAATGACCAAATTGCTACCAGTACATAATGAAATTGCCAGTTTACTGTGCCTTTGTGTCATTAATTTGTGTCCAACTCTCTGATCTCTGTCTGTCTATTTCACTGTCTTTCTGTCTGTTTATAACTATCGGGGTGTGTGTCTATGTTTGTGGTTGTCTATCTGTCTGTATCTTTTTGGTAATCTCTATAAGTACATAGTGGGTGTGGCCTAATTGGGGTGGAGAAAGGGGCGTGGCCTAAAAATTTTGCGCCGCGCTACGCGCGGCACATGGAGTGCCCAAAAGTGCCCCTGATCTTCTTAGACCCTAGATACGCCCCTGAAAAGTGGTAAATGTTGCAGGACGTTGAAGGAATTAAGATTAACCTATTGCTCTGGCTCTTCACAGTTCTTTATCTGGTCCTCTATGAAAATAAATTGCACGCCACATGTTGAATTGGTTATAGAAATCGAACACTACATCTGGAGGTTATAGAAATCGAACACTACATCTGGAGGTTATAGAAATCGAACACTACATCTGGAATTCAATAAAAGTTCTTATCATTTAAAATGGTGCTACTTTTGCCCCAACCAATCAGATTTTATTTAACATTTGAAAGCTAACATCTGATTGGTTAGCAACATTTTACACACGATAAGAACTTTTATTGAATAACCGATAGATTTTTGGGGTATTGTTTTCTCTGTAATTGCACTTATGCCTCAGTTGGAAGCTATGTCTGAGTGTACACCCATACATGTGGCATATCGTTTGATTCAGGACATGTGGGTGATTGACATTTAGCAGGTGTTTTTACTTATTGTGTGGGCAAGATTTTAAAATTTGTTCTTGGCATTTTTTCAGAAAATCTCCTTATGGTGTTCTACAGAGAATTGCGCCTGGAATTCCGAAAATATGTATGAAAGAATTGCACTATTACATCGCCAAAGGTGTAGATTGGTGAAGATTGCAGAAATATACAGTTTTGTGTTACCAGGCTCTCTGTTTGGCACCTTGTGTTACCAGGCTCTCTGTTTGGCACCTTGTGTTACCAGGCTCTCTGTTTGGCACCTTGTGTTACCAGGCTCTCTGGGGCAGCCACTACTGTAAATAAATTGGTGTTGCTGGAGATAATTTTTCCTGACATTTTCTAAATTCAGTTATGATGAGACAATGTCAGGTACATTCATTTTTTAATGATAAAGTTTTATTACTTAGTCACTGAGTTTTAACCAGGAATGTAGGGCAGCCAGATAAATTTCGAAAAGGTAAAAACATAATCACCAAA
Source organism: Hymenochirus boettgeri (assembly GCA_019447015.1). NCBI lineage: Eukaryota > Metazoa > Chordata > Amphibia > Anura > Pipidae > Hymenochirus > Hymenochirus boettgeri. Next base: position 12,843 of record JAACNH010001629.1, on the reverse strand, counting down.
TTGCCGTAGCTGAGGGTTAACCCTTTGAATGCCTAAACCCTTATTATGATCTAACTGAAAACAACAGACGTATTATATTTATATTGATTTTCTTATACAACATTGAAAATTCAACATGTGGCGTGCAATTTATTTTCATAGAGGACCAGATAAAATATTAGACTATCTAAACACGCCAATCATCACCTTATTTTAAGAAATCGAAGACATCTACGATCTGCAACAAAATGCCTTGGCATATCTATCCAAGAATTATTGCAAAGTGATCGCATATACATCTACATTCACCCTGATGGATATCTACTCAGAAATCCGAACATCTACACTCTGGAGTGTCCGGCGTTCATCTACACGACTACATCTGTATTACTATGCATAGCTCATATAAATTACGAAACACATGAGTCTAGTGAGAATAAAAAGACCGAATGCAATAGCGAACGACTTACAGCAAGCGCAGAACTCAACAATGAACATACTAAGGCAGGCGTATAGCACAACAAATCGATACTACACACTGTCTTCTGCAGGTTAAATGAAAATACGAACACTACATACTCCGGTGGCTCAGGATGGTATCTCTATTCGACATCTAACATCTCTATCCCTATTCTATACCTTTGGTCCTGCATAGAAAGTCTATTTCTTCTCCGGTCTCTATCTCTCATAACCTTACTACATCTCTTGGGGTTTGTCCTAGTACTGAATATCTGTCGCTCTAAAAACTTCAAACACTACATACATCCATGGAGTTAACCTATCAAGTTTCAGACATGAACGTAACTCACGCCTTCACAGTACATTTTAACTATAGGCAGTCGTCAGAAGGTCAGGAGCATGCCTGCATCACAGATCTGAGAGGTATAACACAATTATGACTGCACTCGCAACACTACAACTACTTCTGGAGTAGTATCACTATATTAGAAACTTCTTCCGTCAGAATAATTGTACTGCGTTAGACATCTGAGGAGTTCCCACGTCAAAGCATAATCGACTAGCCACCACTATACATGGAGGCGTCGTCAATAGTTTGAAATCAGAACTAGTCTCACCACTCTTTGACCGGGTCATTTATGAAATGTCACCCTTCGTCCCGCCTCACCTCTAGCCCAATCTGGAGACGTCTTGTGATGGAGGAATATCGATCTACCCCCACTGCCGCCGTATGGTGCCGCTACCGTCGCTGCCTCAGCGAGTATACTCAATATTACACTTGTCAGTAAATCTCACGTCAAACATCTCGCTGAGGGGTGTACTACCGATTAAATCTGACTCCCACAGCAAATTATTCCTAGACAACCTCTGGACACAGCTTATAGAATCGACCCTACAAAAACTCTGGAGTTATAGCTGAAGATACGATACAGGGCTACATCTGGAGTTGATCATGAAAGTCGAACTCTACATCTGCGGGCCGCGGTTTCCCTCAAGCAAACCTCCGATCCAACTATCTACCATCCATATACGTGTGATAAGATGTGAAGAGAGGACAGCCGAAAACTGACTGAACCTAACTGAGAGGTTAGGTACAGAAAGTCGATGTGAAACGTACGAATCTGGAGTTAATATCACTATTCAAACACTACAGTCTGGGCACTGTTATAGAAATCGAAACACTACATCATGGATTTTTATAGAAAATTCAGATCATATCTACGTACGACCCGTGCACTGCGGGGGTTAACAGATCGAACACTAACACATAACTCGCTTACTCACTCTGGTAGTGCCTTATCGAATCGAACACTCACATCTGGAGGTCTATAGACACATCGACACACTTACCTAGGATCTGATTGAGGTATGGTGTAGAATACTCGAAACATCTACATCAGGAGGTCTATCGTCGCAAACTCGACAACATTGCAACTACAGTCTGGCCAGGTCTAAAATTAGGGGCCAAATACGATGGACAAGTATCCGATCCTTCTTCATGCTTACCTAGCATAATCGTCCAACACTCATCTCGGACGGTTCATAGAATCCTCGACCACACGCATATCACCATCATAGGCGTTTAGTAGGAACATCGATCATGGCATCTACATCTGGGTGGGTGAGTTCTCCAGCTGACATATCGAACACTCACATCTTGAGTGGATTGTACATCAAGAAATGCTCTGTTTACATCCTACTCTTCGCTGGGTTCGCTTCTTTTACTAGCAAATCTTCGAATTCTCACTACCGCACTGTCTAACTGGATGGTATAACATCTGGTTAGAGAATCGCATACGTCATCCTACTATCATGAGCTACGTACTAGAAAACGTCGAACTACTACATAACATGACGATGCTGTTGCATCAGAATCTGAACACTATCTCCATCGCTCGGAGGTCCCTATACGAAATTTCTCCCGAACACTTACCCTACTCTCATTGGGTCTTATAGCTATAATCTGATCATTCAATTTCTCGACCCTTCTCCGCTATTGCTTCTCATGATGATACTGATATCTTCTGACCACTATTCATCTTCAGGATGTACACTCACGAACACACGAAATCCCGTATACACTTAATACCCCCTACATCCCCACCTGACGGGGTTAATAGCAAATCTGCACAATGCTACAAGATCTGGGGGTTATAGAACTCGAACACTGACATTCTGGAGGTTCTATAGAAAGTCCAGAAACTAGCAGAGAGAGAATGAAACAATCGGTTAGATCGAAACTAATGTGGCCATTATAGAAATCGAACACTATCATCGGGAGGTTTATAAAAATCGAACACTCACATCTGGAGGTTGAGAATCTATAATAGCGTAAAATCGAACACGACCATCTGGGGGAAACGAACTACTGGGATAAATCGAACAACTACATCGTATTAGACAATCGTTGGAGGTTATAGAAGAAATTCTGATTAGACAACACTACATCTGGAGTTAGATCGACTCGGAGATAACCAATACTCTGAGGGGTATGTCGAAACCTAACATGCGAGGTTAAAAGAAATCAACACAACAATCACGGAGGTCTGGCGGCATAGGGGGACAATGGCGCACACTAGTCTGGGGTTAAGAAAGTCGAACACTTACATCTGGGAGTTAGAATCGAACACTAATCTGGAGGTGATAGAATAACGAACACTACTAGTGTAAAACGAATACGAGGTAAGATCGCTACATCTGAGGTAAAACGCTACACTGTAACGACACTTACTGGAGGTTATAAACAACTGTACTTGGAGTTATAAAATAAAACACTCGATAAATCGAACCGACATCTGAGGGTTGAATCGAAACTCTTTGAGTTAAGAATTCGAACACTCAATCTGGAGGTTATAGAATTCGAACACTACATCTGGGGTTATAGAATCGAAACACTAATCTGGAGGTTATAGAAATCGACACTACTTGAGTAGATCAAATACTGGAGGTTATAGAAATCGACACTATATCTGGAGGTTATTAGAAATCGAACACTACATTCGAGGTTACTAAACTCGAACACGACTCTGGAGGTTTAGAAAATCGAAGCACTATGGTTGACGAAATACCTCGGGAGGTTTATAGAAATCGAACATACTTCTGGAGGTTATAGAAATCGAACACTACATCTGGAGGTTATAGAAATCGAACACTACATCTGGATGGTTAAATCAATCATGAGTAAGTCGAACACTACATTGAGGGTTATAACACATATAGGGTTATAGAAAATCGAACACTATCATTGAGGTTATGAAATGAACACTACATCTGGAGGTTATAGAAATCGACACTACATTGGGGTTATAGAAATCGAACACTACATCTGAGGTTATAGAAACGAACAACTACATCTGGAGGTTATAGAATCGAACTAACCCTCTGGAGGTTTATAGAAATCAGAACACTACATCGGAGTTTAGAAATCGACACTTAATCTGCGGGTTATAGAAATCGAACACTGACATCTGGATGGTATGAAATCGACACTACATCTGGAGGTTATAGAAATCGAACATCTACATCTGGCGGTTATGAAACGAACCCTACATCTGGAGTTATAGAAATCGACACTACCTACCTACAATCTGGAGGTTATTAGAAATCGAAAGCTCATTGGGTTATAGAAACGCACACTATCGAGGTTTTGAAGACCTACCGTGAGTTAGAAATCGACACACTACATATGGAGGTTATAGAAATCGAACACTAATCTGGAGGTTATAGAAATCGAACACTAATCTGGAGGTTATAGAAATCGAAACACTACATCTGGAGGTTTATCGAACTACTGAGTTTAGAATCGACACTAACATCTGGAGGTTATAGAAATCCGAACACTCTAAGTAAAAATCGATACTGGGGTTATAGAATCGAACACGACATCTGAAGGGTTATACGAAATCGAACACTAACATACTGGAGAGGTGATGAAACGAACACTACATCTTGAGGTTAATAGAAATCGAAACACTACAATTGGAGGTTAATAGAAAGCGAACACTACATCTGGTGGAGTTATAGAAATGCGACACTCTCTTGGGGTTATACGAATCGAACACCTACATCTGGGGGTTATGAATCGAAACACTACATTCTGGGGGTTTAGCCGAACACATTAGGATAATCGAACTACTGAGTATATCACTACATCTGAGGTTATAGAAATCGAACACTACATCTGGGGTTAAGAAATGAACAGCGACATCTGGAGGTTTTAATAGAACCTATCTCGGAGATAAAATCGCACTACATCTGGAGGTTATATAAAATCGAACACTACATCTGGAGTTTATAGAAATCGAACAACTACATCTGAGGTATAGAAATCGAAAACACTACATCTGGAAGGTTATAGAAAACTCGAACACTACATGATGAACTACGCATGAAGGTTATAGAAATCGAAACCGTAACATCTGGAAGGTATAGAATCGAACACTACAATCTGGAAGGTTATCCAACTATCGGAGGAAATGATCGAAACACTACTCTGGAGGTTTGAAAATCGAACACTACATCGGAGTTAGGTTATATAGAAATCAAACAAACCTACAATCTGAGGTATGAGATGTTGAGTTAACTTGCAAAAATCCGCGCGCTCTCTCGTCCCCCTGCTGGCAGCATTCCAACAACACATGAGCCTTTGATTGCACTGTGGACGTGAGCGAGACATCACATAGCCTCCTTAAATTTTACTTGATTAAAAAGTTACAAAGTAATGAGAAGGAAGGGAACAAAAACCAGAATGGGTGAGGACATGCATAGATAAATGTATTTGAAAAAAGTTTTTTTTGTTCGGACAACAGTGCCCTTTAAGCTTCCAATGGAATTCCCATGGCAGACAAACCAGTACTGGCCAAGCAAGTGAAAAGGAGTGTGAGGGATGGCAGAGTCAGTTAGGCAGTACAATAATAATATTCTACGGTGAAGTTGGACCAGCAAATAACGCAACCTTGAAGTGGTGACGGTGTTAAAATAATTTGCCAGTTTATTGAAACTAATTGCTTAATTATCCAAGAGTAAGGCAGGCTGTTTAACATCATTATAAATGTAAGGAACTTCGATGGTTGTGCCTAGGCTTCTATTTTTTGTGCTCAGGCTGGCAATAGATGTGTTCTAAATGATATCCCAAACTGATCCAAATGTTAATGTGCCAACCTCTAGGAGACAAAACACGTGGGCTAGAACACCTGTAGAAATACAAACCTTCAGGCTGGTATAAAGACTCTTGATTGATGTTAGTGATGATTAAGCCACGAATGGAGTTTAAAGATTAGTATTTTTGTGAATTTTAACCCCAAAATTTTGCACAAAACGAAGGTCGTTGTTGGGTAAGACGGCCCCATCCCCCCCCTTTTCTTTTACATCGCCCTGGAGGACCTGGTGCAATTCTTGTTCCTAGTTTTTTTAAATTTACAGGCGCTCCACGAAGCACACCACCTGTGTTAAATTGGATGGCTTTTCTTGGTGGCCATGGTTCAATGTTACCAATACATAGAAATGCATACTTCTGTAGAAAACAATTTAGCACAAAAGATTGGTAGCCTGCCACCATTGTTCAGGCAGAGCTCTTCAGCAGGGGCACTAAACCCCAGCTAGTGTAACATGCCTCACACTAACACAAGTCTAACCCAAACCAAACAAAAATCATTTTAAAACAAAATCATATCTGTTATCAGGGAAACAAATGGCCCCCCCCACGCTGGTCTCCGCTTTCTCTTCAGTGCAGTGGTTGGCGTCTGAGACACTGTCTCCTCTGCCTAATGGTAGATGTGGTCCCATGGTTAACGTTGGTGGTGTTGGGTTATTGAACAGACAGGGCTGACACATACGACTACAAATCTGGTGGACAAGCAGGAAGTGTTTAAGAATTATACTATTAACAAAGTGGGGTTTGGAGATGGCTGTTAATAAAGAGGATACTTAGTAGGTTGACCGCCGAGCATTACATTAACCATGACCAACTAATTTACAGGTCGGCTATACAGAATGGGAATTTTGATGGGTGGTATCTTGGAACCGGCATGGTGACTCCATGTTCATCAGAATTGGTAGAATAATAATCTGCCGAGTAAGGTCACTGTCCCATTTAGGACACAAAACCATTACCCTTCAGAGCGAGTTAATACTGAATATTTTCAACCTAAACTGGAAAACGTTTTCAAAACTGATATAATGTTGCAAAATGTGGCATGAGTTACACCAGGAAAACACTGGCACCAATACGGAAACCCTAAAGGAGCTTAATGCTTTTATAGAACACCAATAGATTCCAGTTTTTTACCTAACAGGCCCCTGAAAAATCAAAAATACCTCCACAAACTATGGGTGCATGTTTAACGAGAAGCGGCACATCTAACCTTCCCGAGATACTTGCAATGAGGTTAATACCTTAGTGATATTTACTGCATTGTGGGATCCATCTCCATTCAATAGGCTTAAGTTTAGGCTTGGTGGTAAAAATGAACCTATATGGAATAGGCTACGATGTGCTATTTCAGTGTTAAAGGCTGCGATGTGCTATTTCAGTGTTTAAGGCTACGATGTGCTATTTCAGTGTTTAAGGCTACGATGTGCTATTTCAGTGTTAAAGGCTACGATGTGCTATTTCAGTGTTTAAGGCTACGATGTGCTATTTCAGTGTTTAAGGCTACGATGTGCTATTTCAGTGTTAAAGGCTACGATGTGCTATTTCAGTGTTAAACCCACACTAACAAGATAATACATCGGATAGTGTGACTTTAAATCTGATTTGGCCAGTTTGGGGCCATTACGGCATCTCACTGTATAAACCTACACTCCAGTACTATTCTTTTATACATACATGCATGTAGAAGTAACGGCCACAGTTTTGTAAAAGGCAATACTAAACTGTGCCTTTATAAAAATGGCCGTAGGTCAGGGAAATTCATAAAGTTCTTATCATTTAAATGGTGCTACTTTTGCCCCAACCAATCGATTTTTTTAACATTTGAAAGCTAAAACTCTGATTGGTTAGCAACATTTTACACACGATAAGAACTTTTATTGAATAACGATAGATTTTTTGGGTATGTTTTCTCTGTAATGCACTTATGCCTAGTTGGAAGCTATGTCTGAGTGTACACCCATACATGTGGCATATCGTTTGATTCAGGACATGTGGGTGATTGACATTTGCAGGTGTTTTTTTACTTATTGTGTGGGCAAGATTTTAAAATTTGTTCTTGGCATTTTTCAGAAAAATCCCTTATTGTTTCTACAGAGATGGCGCCTGGAATTCCGAAAATATTATGAAAGAATTGCAGTATTACATCGCCAAAGGTGTAGATGGTGAAGATTGCAAAATATACAGTTTTGTGGGGATATTCGAGGGGCTGGGGGGGATTTGTTTGAAAAATTGAAGCATTTCTAAAACTGATAGCTGGTTACATTTTTTTCTTTGTAATCGCTTTTTATACCTTGTTACATTGGGCTTCCTTGGCAGCCTCTTACCAGGCTTCTGTTTCGGCAACCTTGTGTTACCAGGCTCTGTGGTTTGGGCGCCTTGGTGTTCCCAGGCTCTCTGTTTTGGTACCTGTGTTACCAGGCTCTCTGTTTGGCACCTTGTGTTACCAGGCTCTCTGTTTGGTACCTTGTGTTCCCAGGCTCTCTGTTTGGCACCTTGTGTTACCAGGCTCTCTGTTTGGCACCTTGTGTTACCAGGCTCTCTGTTTGGTACCTTGTGTTACCAGGCTCTCTGTTTGGTACCTTGTGTTCCAGCTCTCTGTTGCACTTGTGTACCAGGCTCTCTGTTTGGCACCGTTTACCGGTCTTGTTTGGCACCTTGTGTTACCAGGCTCTCTGGGCAGCCACTACTGTAAATAAATTGGTGTTGCTGGATAATTTTTCCTGACATTTTCTAAATTCAGTTATATAGACCATGTCAGGTACATTTATTTTTTATGATAAAGTTTTATTACTTAGTCACTGAGTTTTTAACCGAGAATGTAGGGCAGCCAGATAAATTCGAAAGTTAAAAACATAATCACCAAATTGCCGTAGCTAGGTTTAACCCTTTGAATGCCTAAAACCCTTTTTATGATCTAACTGAAAACAACAGACGTATTATATTTATTTGATTTTCTTATCACACATTGAAATTCAACATGGCGTGGCAATTTATTTTCATAGAGGACCAATAATAACTGCGAAGGCCATACAATAGGTTATCTAATTCCTTCCAACGTCCTGCAAGCATTTAACCACTTTTCGGGGCGTATCTAGGGTCTAAGGAGATCAGGGGCACTTTTGGGCACTCCATGTGCCGCGCGTAGCGCGGCGCAATTTTTTAGGCCACGCCTTTCTCCCGCCCCAATTAGGCCCACACCACTATGTCTTATAGAGATTACCAAAAAGATACAGACAGATAGACAACCACAAAACATAGACACCACCACCCCGATAGTTATAAACAGACAGAAAGACAGTGAAATAACAGACAGAGATCAGAGAGTTGGACACAATTAATGGACACAAAGGCACAGTAAACTGGCAAATTTCATTATGTACTGGTAGCAATTTGGTCATTTGAAACTTACTGTTGTGTTTCAGTTGTAGTCGATGCTGCCTGCCCACCCTTGGCCAGGAGACCTTCTTGTACTTTCTACATGGATCTCTGCCTCTAACTATCTCTATCTGTCCCTCTCTCTCTCTCTGTATATCTATCTATCATATATTGATCTGCCTTTGTTTATCTATTTCCTAGTCTATCTGCTTCTTGTCTATTTATCAATCTATCTATCTCATCTACTTCTATCTATCTATCTACATCTATCTACTCTACTACTATCTATTAACTCTGCTCTATCTATCAACTCTGCTATCATCTATCTAACTCTGCTATCTATCTATCTATATATCTATCTATCTATCTATCATCTGCTATCTTCATCTATCTCTGCTATCTATCTATCTAACTCTGCTATCTATCTATCTAACTCTGGGTTCCTATCTATCTATCTATCGCTGCTATCTATCTACTATCTAAACTCTGCTAGCTATCTATCTATCTATCAATAACTGCTATCTATCTATCTAACTAGCTATCATCTATCTATCGTATCTATCTATCTATCTATCTACTCTATCTATCCTATCTATCTATCTATCTATTCTATCTAACGTCTGCGATCTAACTGATCATCTAGTCTGTCTATCTTAACTCTGCTATCTATCATCTTCTATCTATCTATCTATGATTATCTATCTATCTATCTATCTATCTAACTCTGCTCTATCTTCTATCTAATTCTGCTATCTATCTATCTTCTATCTATCTACTATCTATCTATCTATCTATCTATCTATCTATTCGCTATCTATCTATCCTATCTATCTATCTTTCTATTAATTCTGCTATCTATCTATCTATCTTCTATCTATTCTATCTATCTATCTATCTATCTATCTACTTCTGCTACTACTATCATCTTCTAATTCTGATATCATCTATCTCTATCTATTAAACGCAAATTTTTAGGCTACGCCCCTTTCCCTCCGCCCCAATTAGGCCACACCCCACTATGTACTTATAGAGATTACAAAACGATACAGACAGATAGAAAACCACAAACATAGACACACACCCCGATAGTTATAAACAGACAGAAAGACAGTGAAATAGACAGACAAGATCAAGAGTTGGACACAAATTAATGACACAAAGGCACAGTAACTGGCAATTGCATTATTACTGGTAGCAATTTGGTCATTTAAAACTACTTGTTGTTCAGTTGTAGTCAGATGCTTGCCCACACCTTTGGCCAGGGAACCTTCTTGTACTTTCTACATGGATCTCTGCCTCTAACTATCTCTATCTGTCCCTCTCTCTCTCTGTATATCTATCTAGCATATATTCTGATCTCTCTTGTTTATCTATTTACTATGTCTATCTGCTTCTTTCTTTCTATCTATCCTATCTATCTATCTATCTATTCTATCTATCTAACTGGCTATCTATCTATCTAACTCTGCTATCTATCTATCTAACTCTGCATCTATCTATCTATCTATATAACTCTGCTATCTATCTGTCTATATATCTATCTACTAACGTTCTACGTATCTATCTCTGCTTATCTTCTATCTATCTAACTCTGGCTAATCTATCTATCTACTCTGCTATCTATCTAATCTATCTATCTATCTATCTGATCTATCTAGCATCTATCTATCTATCTAACTAGCTGCGATCTATCTACTCTATCTAACTCTGCTATCTACTATCTATATCTATCTATCTATCTATCTAATCTCTGGCTATCTATCTATCTATCCTAACTCTGCATCTAACTCTAATAACTCGACCTATCTATCTAGTCTATCTATCTATCTATCTATCTCATCACTATCTATCTATCTAACTCGCTATCTAACTCTCATCTATCTGTCTTCTAACCTGGCTATCGACGCTACTAGTTTATATCTAGCGTATCTATCTAGGAATCATCTATCTATCTATCTATCTATCTATCTATCTATCTACTATCTAGTCTAACTACTATCTAGCAGCTGTCAGCTAATCTATCTATCTCTAGTCCTTCTATCGATCTACATCTAATTCCTGTGCTATCGATCATCTATCTATCTATCTAATTCTGCTATCTATCTATCATCTATCGATCTATCTAAATTCTTCTGCTATCTATCTATCTATCTTACTATCTTCTATCTATCTATGTATCTATCTCTATCTATCTATCTATCTATCTATCTATCTATCTGCTATCTATCTATCTATCGATCTATCTATCTGATCAACTCTCCATCTATCTATCTCTCTATCTATCTATCTATCTGTCTAGGCTATCTAACTCTGCTACTATCTCATCTATCTATCCTATCTATCTATCTCATTCTATCTATCTATCTGGCTACTGCTTATCTATCTATCTAATCCTATGCTCTCTATCATCTATCTATCTAATAACTGCTTATATCTACTAACTGGCTGCTATCTATCTTATCGATATCTCGCTCTACTGCAGTCTGCCACTGCTAAATTCCTGGCTCCCTCCTGAGTCCCTGATTTCTCTCTCGCGCGCCGGCGCGCTCGTCACATCGGCGCGCTCGTCACATCGGCGCGCTGGTAGACGTCATTGCGTGCCCGCCTGCGCGTACGTGCCAGAGGTTCGCGCAGCCGGAATATTCGGACGTTTCTGGCACTTGCAGGGGCACAGTCAGTTAAAACATTCGGCACTTTGCCAAACATCCGGGCACGTGCCCAATGTTTTAATGTAGACCCCACTGCCACTTTTTAAAGATCAAATTAATCTAAAATGGAAACAAAGTCGTAAAAATGGCAGGACCATAACAAAATGGGAGTGGTCTTGCAAAATGCAAATGCTTCCACTTGTCCTGTCTGTTCAATAATTATCTTCTGTCTGTTCAGGGTACTTTTGTGTAGTTGGTTAATGTGAATACCAACAGGTAACTGCGTTTATGTGCACTGAAGGACATCCGGTTGTCTCGCCTATATGCCCAGTTGCTAAAAGACACCAGACTCTGACTCTAGAAGGGGGGAATTTGCATCACTGAAGTTCATCAACATTATCCCAGTTCATAAACATGTTATAAGCAAAATATATTTTTTTAATCGTTTCCGTAAACTGTTTTTAAAGTGGACTCGGGAGTAAGAGCCGTTTCACATGGGAACCAGGCGCGATGGTGTGGAGCGTGAGAGAGACAGATTTAACAAGTACCATTTCAATTTGGTATCTGTGAATCTGGCCGACCATTCAGAAGAGCCGTATTTTGTATTCTTCTAACATTCCTCGTGGCTCATATTAGGTTGTGAATGATGCTGTATCTGTAATTATTATGCACATTTTTTTATTATGACACTTTACCAGTTTTTCTATCTTTTCATGGTTGGGTAATGTTGTCATCCAAATAGTTTTAGTGTCTGCAGGATTAGTGCTGCCCTAGTAGAATTTGCATTTATAGTAAATACAGATGAAACAGTCACCAGTCATCCGTATCTCACCAACCATTCAAACCAACAATCAACCCTGTCAGGCAGTTGCTCCAGTAATCACACAACCATCAAACCAATCATCCTGACAGCCAGTTCACCAGTATCTTACCACCATTCAACCAATCACAGTCAACCAGTCCACCTGTATCTTACCAACCAGTCAACCAATCACCCTGTCGCAGTTCACCAGTATCACACCAACCAGTGCAACCATCATCCTGACAGCCAGTTCACCTAATCTTACCAACCATTCCAACCAATCACACTGTCAGCCAGTCCACCTAATCTTACCAACCAGTCAACCAACCACCCGTCAGCCATCCCACCGTAACGCTTACAGTACCAACCAGTCAACCAATAATCCTGACAGCCAGTTTCACCAGTATCTTACCAACCATTCAACCAAT
>JAACNH010001628.1:24621-64405 GCA_019447015.1 Hymenochirus boettgeri | reverse complement strand
CCAGATTTAACTTTCAGTCCTAGAGGAGAGTAGAAGGGTAGGGATAGACGGTAGAAACCTGAAAAGGTGACAGATCAGTACAAACAAAACTTTGGGCGAAGGTGCGGAATAGAAGCAGGGAAATAAGAAAGAAGGGAAGTTTCGGTCTGTGGAGTAATGATACCTTGAATTTACGCAATACTACGAGGCTCGGTCTGACTGAGTTGGTCGAAGTAGAGATCGACGGGGAAGTTAAAATGGATCTTGAATGTGCGGGGTAGAAGGTCCAGTTCGATTGTAACCTTCAGTCTAGAGGAGATGGGGATGAGACATAAGGTGACAGATCACTAGCGTAACTATGTTGTCTGTGGATTATAACTTTTATATAACTAGTCGGTCTGTATGGGTCGTAATAGGGGTAGGAGTGTCAAGGTCCGATTGTAACCTTAGTCTAGAGGAGATGGGGATGAGACATAAGGTGACGATCAGTATCTGTAACTAGGTTGTCGGTGGATTATAACTAGTCGGTCTGCGATGGGTCAGGAAGAGGGTGAGTGTCCAGGTCCAGATTGTAACCTTACAGTCTAGAGGAGATGGGATGAGACATAAGGTGACAGATCAGTATCTGTAACTAGGTTGTCAGTGGATTATAACTAGTCGGTCTGGATGGGTCAGTAAGAGGGGTAGAAGTGTCCAGGTCCAGATTGTAACCTTCAGTCTAGAGGAGATGGGGATGAGACATAAGGTACAGATCAGTATCTGTAACTAAGTTGTCAGTGGATTATAACTAGTGCGGTCTGTGGATTGGTCAGTAAGAGGGGTAGAAGTGTCCAGGTCCAGATTGTAAACCTTTAGTTCTAGAGGAGATGGGGATGAGACATAAGGTAACAGATCAGTTACTGTAACTAAGTTGTCTGGATTATAACTAGTCGGTCTGTGATGGGTCAGTAGGAGGGGTAGAAGTGTCCAGGTCCAGATTGTAACCTTACAGTCTAGAGGAGATGGGGATGAGACATAAGGTGACAGACACGTATCTGTAACTAGGTGTCTTGGATTATAACTTTATATACTAGTCGGTCTGTGATGGGTCAGTAATAGGGGTAAGGAGTGTCACAGTCCAGATTGTACCCTTATAGTCTAAGGAGATGGGGATAGACATAAGGTGACAGATCAGTATTGTAACTAGGTGTCGTGGATTATAACTAGTTCGGTCTGGCGATGGGTCAGTAAGAGGGGTGAAGTGTCCAGGTCCAGATTGTAACCTTACAGTCTAGAGGAGATGGGGATGAGACATAAGGTGACAGATCAGTAGCTGTAACTAAGTTTTTCAGTGGATTATAACTAGTCGGTATGAGATGGGTAGTAAGAGGGGTAGAAGTGTCCAGGTCCGATTGTAACCTTACATCTCAGAGAGAGATGGGAATAGACACTAAGGTGACAGATCAGTATCTGTAACTAAGTTGAGGCAGGTATGAAACAAGATCGGTATGTGATGGGTTATAGAGGGGTAGATTGTCCAGCTCAGAGATGTGTAACCTACATTCTGGGACGGGGATGGGGGGGGGGGATGGTAGGAGCATAAGAGGTGACAGATCAGTAGCTGTAACTAAGTTGTCAGGGGTTATAACTAGTCGGTCTGTGTTGGTCATTAAGGGGTAGAAGTGTCCAGGTCCAGATTGTAACCTTACAGTCTAGAGAGAGATGGGGTGAGACTAAGGTGAAGCAGATCAGTAGCTGTAACTAAGTTGTCAGTGGGTTTATAACTAGTCGGTCTGTGATTGGTCAGTAAGCGGGTAGGAGTGTCCAGGTCCAGTTGTAACCTTACAGTCTAGAGAGATGGGGATAGACATAAGGTGACAGATCAGATCTGTAACTAAGTTGTCAGTGGATTATAACTAGTCGGTCGGTGATTGGTCAGTAAGCGGTAGGAGTGTCCAGGTCCAGATTGTAACCCTACAGTCTAGAGGAGATGGATGAGTCAAAGGTGACAGATCAGTATCTGTAACTAAGTTGTCAGTGGATTATAACTAGTCGGTCTGTTGGGTCATTAAGAGGGGTAGAAGTGTCCAGGTCCAGATTGTAACCTTACAGTCTAGAGGATATGGGGATGAGACAAAGGTGACAGATCAGTATCTGTAACATAGTTGTCAGTGGATTATAACAGTCGGTCTGTGATGGGTTAGTAAGAGGGGTAGAAGTGTCCAGGTCCAGATTGTAACCTTACAGTCTAGAGGAGATGGAGATGAGACATAGGTGACAGATCAGTATCTGTAACTAAGTTGTCTGTGGGTTTATAACTAGTCGGTCTGTGATTGGTCAGTAAGAGGGGTAGAGTGTCCAGGTCCAGATTGTAACCTTACAGTCTAGAGGAAGATGGGGTTGAGACATAAGGTGACAGATCAGTATCTGTAACTAGGTTGTCAGTGGTTTATAACTAGTCGGTCTTGCTGGGTCAGTAAGAGGGGTAGAAGTGTCCAGGTCCAGATTGTAACCTTACAGTCTAGAGAGATGGGGATGAGACTAAGGTGACAGATCAGTATCTTTAACTAAGTTGTGTCTGTGGGTTATATAGTCGGTCGTGATTGGTCAGTAAGAGGGGTAGGAGTGTCCAGGTCCAGATTGTAACCTTACAGTCTAGAGGAGATGGGATGAGACATAATGTGACAGATCAGTATCTGTAACTAGTTGCAGTGGGTTATAAACTAGTCGTCTGCGATGGGTCAGTAAGAGGGGTAGGAGTGTTCAGGTTCAGATTGTAACCTTGTCTGAAGAGTTTTGAGGCTGCGTTGAAGATAGTGATGGCGAGTGATGTATAAACGCGAGGAGGGAGTTCAGAGTCATATCAGAGTATTATGGGGGGCTGTGATGGGATCAATATGAATAAAAAAGTATGGGTGTCCTGTGACTCCTGGAAAATTCTCTTTCTCTCATCATCCTGAAATTAGAAATATCATTTGAGGAAGGTGGGCGCATGAGTGTAGACACAAGAGACTTTAAAAGACAGCGTCATAGCGTTAGGACAGGGTTTATAAAGGGCTTCTGGGTAAGGGAAATACAAATCCAATGATACATAGAAAGGGTTATAGAGTCTGTATGGACTTTTATATATAATGTATGGTACTAGCGGGTAATACTGGATGGGTGTAAGGGACCTACAGAGACCACAGTTGGCACTATTGTTAAATACTGGGTGTGGGTAGGGGGCCTACAGAGACAACAGTTGGCACTAGTGGTTAATACGGGGTGGGGTAAGTGCCTACAGAGACACAGTTGGCCTATGTGTTAATACTGGGTGGGGGTAGGGGACCTACAGGGACACAGTTGGCACTAGTGTTATACTGGATTGGAGTAGGGGACCTACAGGGACATGGTTGGCACTAGTGGTTAATACTGGATGTGGAGTAGGGGACCACAGAGACACGGTTTGGGCACTAGTGTTAATACTGGATGGGGTAGGTGGACCTAATAGAGACACAGTTGGCACTAGTGGTTAATACTGGTGGGTTAGGGACCTACAGGGACAGTTGGCACTAGTGGTTAATACTGGATGGGTAAGTGACCTACAGGACACAGTTGGCACTAGTGGTTAATACTGGGTGGGGGTAGGGACCTACGGGACACAGTTGGCACTAGTGGTTAATACTGGATTGAGTAGGGGACCTACAGGACATGGTTGGCACTAGTGGTTAATCCTGGTGGGGGTAGGGGACCTACAGAGACACGTTGGCACTAGTGGTTAATACTGGATTGGTAGGGGACCTACGGGACATGGTTGGCACTAGTGGTTATACTGGATGGGGGTAGGGGACCTACAGAGACACGGTTGGCATAGTGGTTAATACTGGATGGGGGTAGGGGCCTACAGAGAAACGGTTGGCACTAGTGGTTAATACTGGATGGGGTAGGGGACCTACAGAGACACGTGTGGCACTATGGTTATACTGATGGGAGTAGGGACCTACAAGGGACATGGTTGCACAGTGGTTATACTGATGGGATAGGGACCTACAGAACAGGGTTGCACTAGTGGTTAATACGTGGAGGGGGTAGGGGACCTACAGAGCGACAGTGGTTGGCACTAGAGTGGTTAGTAACTGGAGGGTGGGGAAGAGACTGGTTGGCGACTAGCCACGCGGGCCGTTGTTGGAATACCGAAGCATGAGCTAGGGTAGTAGTTGCTGAGCTAAAGAGATGGGACCGGTAGGAGTATTGAGGGGACTACAGAGACTGGAGGTTGGCACATAGTGGTTAATACTGGTGAGAGGGGGGTAGAGGGAGACCTACCAGGGGACTACTAGTGGTTAATGACTGGATGGGAGAGGAGGGACCTATCAGAACAGCGGCAGTTGGCACTAGTGTGAATACGGATGGGAGTAGGGGACCTACGGACACTGTCTGATTGGCATCTATTGGTAAATACATCGATGGAGTAGGGACCTACAGGCCTGGTTTGGGCACTAGTGGTCTACAATAGCGATGGGAGTTAGGGACTACAGGGACAGTTGTTGCACTAGTAGGTTCATAGTATGCTGGTATGGGAAGTACGGTCTGCACCTGGTACAGACAAGAGGACGGACAATGGGGACTACAAACGGTGGGTGCTACTTAGTGGTGTAATACTGGATGGGAGTAGGGGGACCTCATTGGGACCTGGTTGGACTACTTGGTTCATACGCTGCGCAGAAGTAGTGAGGGGACCTACGTTCACGTGTCTTGTGTAAAGTTCCTCACTATTGTTGAATTAATATCAGGGTTACGTGAGGGTTTTTTGGGTGGGCCTTGCCTTTCCAGTGCGGCCCAGGGCACCCAATGCAAACTGGTTGTATATGGTTTGCAATACAGGATGATTGCTTGGTTGTGGGTGTAAAAACCCTACTCCCAGGTACTTTTCAACAGGAAGGCTGCATCCCTGATACAGGAACCGTTACAGAGTGATTACTATCATGAGCTGGGTCGGGTAGAAAATTACTGCCCTATGTTGCTTTAAGGGAATCTCAACCCAATATACATTGATGCAGTTACTTTAATTAGAGCGCACTCTTGCTTTATATGTGCTCTGGTTTCAGAGATCTGCGAATAGATTGTGTTTTCTTCTTTTTCCAGTTTTTATAACATGAGTTATTGAATAGGATCTGGTCTACGCCTCCATCTCTCTTCACTGTAGGCCTATCATTGGTGGTATCATTGGGCCGCCTTCTCTTCACCCCATCATTGGGTATCATGGGGCCCCTTCTCTTCACTCATCATTGGGTATCATGGGCCCCTTCTCTTCACTCCATCATATGGGTATCATGGGCCCCTTCTCTTCACTCCATCATTGGGTTATAGATGGGCCCCTTCTCTTCACTCATCAGGGTATCATGGGGCCCCTTCTCTTACTCCATCATTGGGTATCATGGGCCCCTTTCTCTTCACTACCTCATGGATCATGGTGCCCCCCCATCTCTCACCCTCATTGGGTAATCATGGCCCTTCTTCTTCACTCCATCATTGGGTATCATGGGGCCCCTTCTCTCACTTCCATCATTGGGTATCATGGGCCCCTTCTTCTCACTCCATCATGGGTACATGGGGCCCCTTTCTTCTTCACTCCATCATTGGTATCCTGGTTAGATCCTACGATTGGGTTTTCCTAGGTTTGTTGGACTATTCGTGCCTCCCAGTTTTTCATTATAGATTAGGACCAACAAACAGGAAAGTTTTTGAAAGCTGGGTCTACATGTAGAGATCCTTCGCCCCGACCAACCGTCTAGAATTCCATCGGGCAGAACGAAGGACATTTCGCCGCCAGCCCTAGTTAGATTTTGGACGTGTTGATCGCTCTTTCTTGTCCATCAGCCATGCAATGTTTTGGTCTGATTGACCAATACACCTGAACTATCACCATCTGCCCAAACATTGCATTGTGTGTACACACCTTATAGGTGATCCGACAAAGGTCATCTCACATGCAGCCAGATAGGATAGAAGGTAAGCGTTCTGACTTGGTACCTGAGGCTTTAGCTGTTTTTAAATAACTTCAGTTTATTTATTACCGAAGAGCCTTGCTTAGCCATGCAAATCAGTGCATGGAAGAGCTCATTTTGCTGATGGTTCCTGATGGGAGATTCCCCGTGCATAATATATGGACCCCAAGGCGGTAGCTACGCTATGCACTGTACCAGAGGGGGAAACTCTCTATAGGTCAATGCTTCAAACAAGAAGAATTGGCAAAGATCCCTGCACTGCACTTTTCTGCTAATTTACTTGACTTTATTTGGAGCATTTAGTTACTTTTATACCCATGGGAAAAACACACGACCACAATAAGACAATGACCCTAATTCAAGGAATGAACCGTTGGACCTGGTGATACTGCCACACACTTCTGACGGTTGCACAATATTTACTGACCCGAATTTCACCACTTTCCACCTTCTAACGTGGCAGATTTAACTTGAGACTTCCCAAGTATTGCATGCACCATCAGTAGGATCATCAGAACTTTTCCCAACAGGTTTCATCCCCTTCTCCTTGATAGACTGTGCCATGATCTCACTGGTAGTCTATCGAACGAATGGGTTGAATCAAAAAAAACAGTATGAATAGCTTAGCGTCTGAGAATCCACCAGATTGTTTCCTATTGTGTGTATATATATATATATATACTCTCTCATAACCAGGGCACTCACGGACTTGATCCATATCACATAAAGGTGCGGAACTGCGTAGATCGTCCCGTGAGTGCCCTGGGTTCGGAGAGAGTGGATGTGTATTTTCCCTGTTTGGCACCTGGCCATTTATAATGGTGGAGTGCACAAGCATCTGGCGTGGTATATACAATTATAAATATGGGATATGCTGCTCAAACCTTTATTCAAAAGTACTTTCAGGTGCGGCACAAGGGAGGACCGGCAATTTATAATTACACAAAGGACTCCAGAACTCAACTACACACCACACATACAATTATAATTGTATATATATACAGCTTACTATTCTTCAGATCAGGGTGCATCCTGGGATGATGAACTAATGCAGTAAGAATACTCGTCAATTTCTAATGATCCTTTCCTGTTTTTTTCCCTTTAAATCAATCCATTCTGTTCGATATCAGGCAGTCTATCAAGGAGAAGGGGAAGCCGTCAGAAGTGTATGGCAGGCATCAGCCAGGTCCACGGCTTTTCAGCTTTACACACTGATTCATATCCTTGAATGCACTTTCTTATGTGGTCTGTGTTATAACAATGGGTTATAAAAGGAACTAAATGCTCCGAATGAAATCAACTACATTTGCAGAAAGTGCAGTGCGGGATCTTACCATAGGATTTTTTCTCTTGTGCCAGGCTCCTACACTTATATAAGGGATACGTCCCCTTACAGTGTAATATTAAGGATATGTGCCCGTTACAGTGTAAATATAGTGTTAAGTGTAATATATAAGGGATATGCGCCCCTTACAGTGTAATACATAAGGGATAATGCCCCTTACGTGTAATATATAGGAAATGTGCCCCTTACGTCATATAGAATGGAGAGTGCGCCCCCTTACATGTAATATATAGGGATAATGCGCCACCTTACAGTGTAATATACGATAAGGGATAATGCGCCCCCTTACAGGTAATATATAAGGGATAATGCACCTTACAGTGTAATATTAAGGGATAATGCGCCCCTTACAGTGTAATATATAGGATATGGCCCCTTACAGTGTAAATATATAAGGGATAATGCGCCCGTACAGTGTAATATATAAGGGATAGTGCGCCCCTTACAGTGTAATATATAGGGATAAGGATGCCCCTTACAGTTTCAATATATGATGGGATATGGCCCCTTACAGTGTTAATATATAAGGGATAAGTAGGCCCCTTACATTAATAATAGGTCATGAGCAAAAGCGTAAATATATAAGGGATAATGCCCCCCTTACAGCGTAATATATAAGGGATATGCACCCCTTACATTGAAATTAAGGATCATGGCCCCTTACGTGTAATATATAGGGATAATGCCGCACCTTACAGTGTAATATATCAGGATAATGGCCCCTTACAGTGTAATGTATAAGGTATATATGGCCCCTTACAGTGTAATATAAAGGATATGCGCCCCTTACAGTGTAATAATAAGGGATAATGCGCCCCTTACAGTGTAATATATAAGGGATCATGCGCCCCTTTACAGGTGTAATATATAAGGGATTACATGCGCGCCTACACGATGTAATATATAAGGGAAATCGCCCTTGGACAGTGTGAAATATATAAGGGATAATGCGCCTTACAGTGTAATTATACAGGTAAATGGGCCCCTTACTAATGTATATATATAAGGATATACGCGCCCCTTCCAGTGCTATATATAAGGATAATTAATGCCCCCTACAGTGTAATATATAAGGGCAAGCGCCCCTTACAGTAGTAATATTAATAAGGGATAACTGCGCCCTTACTGTATATATTAAAGGTATTATTGCGCCCCTTACAGTGGTAATTATAAGGATATGGTCCCTTACAGTGTAATATATAAGGGATAATGCGGCCCCTTACAGTGTAATATATAAGAGGATAATGGTCCCCTTACAGTGTAATATATAAGGGTAATGCTGCCCCTTACAGGTGTAGATAGTAGGGATAATGACCCCTTACCAGTGTAATATATAAGGGATAATGGCCCCTTACAGTTGTAAGATATAAAGGGATAATTGCGCCCCTTACAGTCGTAATATATAACGGGTATAATGCGCCCCTTAACAGCTTGTATATATAATAAGGGATAATGCTGCCCGTACAAGTGTATATCTAAGGGAAATGACGCCCTTACAGTGTAAATAATAAGCGGATAAGTTGCCTCTACAGTGTAATTATAGAAGGATGATTGCGCCCCTTACAGTGTAATCTATAAGGGATAATGTGCGCCCTTAAAGTGTAATAATAAGGAATCAATGCGCCCCCTACAGTTGTAATATATAAGCGGATAATGCGCCCCGAAGTGTATTTTAGGGGATACGTGAATTAATATTAAGGGATGAATGCCGCCCCTTACAGTAAATAGGTGAATGACACTTACAGGGGAGTAAATCTATGGAACCGCCGCTTCAAGGTGTAATATAATAAGGTGATAATGTGCAATCTTACGTGTAATTATAAGGGATAACTTGCGCCCACTTACCAGTGTAATATAAAGGTTATATGCGCCCCTACAGGTATAGTATATAGGGGATAATGCGCGCCCTTACAGATGTAATATAAGAGATTACGCCACAAAGATTCCCGACCAGTATGCGCACGAAGAGCCATAGCCCAGGTGCGTTTTAATATACAGGGAACTGCATCATGGGGTGGACGTCTATTCCTTATATTCATAGGTATGTAAATTTAATATATAATGTAATTTAACCCCCGAATGCATTTAAAATTCTAGCCTATGTCCCTATCACCCTTAATTTACACCCCCCAAGTACCTCGTAACTTAAACCCCTAAAAAGGAACATCCCAGCCCAGCACTTACGGATTTGAAACCAACTTTTGAAGGAGAGGGAGACATTGGTATGAAGTGACAGAAGCAGCTTCCAGCAGGGTCTGTTCTTGAAGTTAAACACTGCAAAAATGCGGACTCATTGTCTAGGCATGGAACACTGAAATGAGCGGAGTAGTGGGAATATAAGAAATGAGTCACTTAGTGACATAGGCTCTGAGTGATTTTTATAAGGAATAATATACCACTGCAGCTCACCCGATATTAAATAAAAATATCACACTTATGTATTATATTACTGTAATATATTATATCATTTATATTATATATGTACTGAACTATTATGTATTGGTATGACTTTTTTGTTATTTTTATATGTACAGCGATGCACTCCCCAAGTGGCGCATATAACTATACATCTACATCATACTAATCCATACGGCAGGAAGAAACGAAAATTGCTTGTCAATGCATTTTGACTATTACACAACCTCTTGCGAATCGTGGTGAGCGTGTAATGGCCAAAATGTTTCTGCTTAATAATTTAAAAAATGAATTTCTGTAATGAACCTTTATTTAAACATGTCCACAACAAATGCAATTTTCTATCAGAGTTTATTATTTATTGCCAAATATATATTACAGGTTCTCTGGTACAATATGTCATATTTTTCACAAAATGTAAGAAACGGAAATGATTTTTTGGCCCACAGTGTAGGAACTTTTGGCTGTTAATTGATTGACACTGGTTTAAATAAATATGAAATAGATCTGTAGAAATTTACAGTAAAGCTCGAAACGTAATTATGGCAACACTTCTGGACTATAGTGCTACACAAACTCTTTTAAATAAACTTAAAACTCTAATTAAGAATTTGATCATTTCTAAAGCCTAAGGATATATGGTAGATAGGGATTACTAGTAATTGTGTTTTCTATGCATTTGTAATGGTTCCAAATGTACTGATTATCTTGGATTACAATGTTTATTGGGTTGCTTAAAAAGCAACTGTAGTGGTCCACGCTCCACCCCCATCTTAGTCTGTAGATCTTGTCCAATGGAAAAAAGTCTTCTTACAGAGCATCTTCTCCTTGGTTAAGCCCTGACCTTGTTTTAACTTAGCCTTAGCATAGCCTTGGGGACTGATTAGTGGGGTTGGCTTTGACTTCATTCTGAGTTGTCGAATTTTAAAGACAGCATCATATGATCCCTGCATAGAAGTATAATGTCTCTAGGAAGCACGGTGGCTCAGTGTTAGCCACTGAAGGCCTGGTTTCAATTCCACCCTGGCACACATCTGCAATGAGTTGTATGTTCTCGCCCGTCTTGCTGGGTTTAATTACCGTATCCGGCCTCCGGTTTCCCCCACAAATCATTAGACATCTGATACGGTTGTATAGTGTCATATATGTGTTAATTGAACTCTTTTCAGGCATGGCCTGATGGAAGTATACATTTAATTGTAAAGGCTACGGAAGATGTAGCGCTATAACATCCACATAATAATATATATAGAAGAGGCCTTACCAAATCATAGACTTAGACAATTTGTTAGCATAAAGGGTAAGGGTAGAGAGGAGTAGAGGAAACCCAACCCCATCGAGATTGCAGGATCAACTGCAGCCCCCTTGAGCTTGTTTGGGGTTTTCCTTCTAGGAGAAGGGCAAAAACACACACGTAAATATACAGTAAGTTCTAGGTATGATCATAAACAAAACAGTAATATACAGTAAAGTTTCTAGGTACTGACCAATAACAAACAGTAAATAACAATAAGTTCCAATTAATGATCATAAACACAGGAATATACAGTGAAAGTTGGTTCTAACATTAGTGATCATAGGGGAAAAAACCGTAAATATACAGTAAGTGCTAGTATATGATCATAAGCAACCAGTACATATACAGTAAAGTTCTAAGTAATGATCATAAACAACAGTAATATACAGTAAAGTTCTAGGTTAATGATCACTAAACTAAACAGAAATATACAGTAAAGTTCTCAGGTATGACCATAAAGCAACATAAATATACGTACAGTCTAATTGACATAAACAAACAGTAAATACAGTAGAGTTCTAAGTATGAATCATAAACAACGTAAATATACAAAATTACAGTCTGGTAATGATCATAAACAAACAGTAATTACATAAAGTTCTAGTAATTACATAAAACCCATTAAATAGACAGTAAAGTTCTAGGTATGACCATAAACAAACAGTAATATACAGTACAGTTCTGGTAATGATCAAAACAAACAGTAAATATACAGTAAGTTCTGTAATATCATAAACAACATGGAAATTACTAGTAAAGTTTCTAGGTAGACCTACAACAGATTACTAAGCTAGTAAACATAAACAACAGTAAATTCAGTAAAGTTCTAGGTATGATCATAAAACAAATAAATATCCAGTAAGTTTCCTAGTAATGATCATAACAACGTAATTATACAGTAAAGTTCTAGTAGGTATAAAAATAATCACATAATCAATATATCATAAACAACAGTTATAACAGTAGTTCTAGGTAATGATACAAACAGAAATTACGAAAATTAAAACCATAACAACTAAAATTTGACAGTAATCCAGCTGCTTCCTGCCTATGGGTGATCTGTAGCACGGAATATATCAAGTAAATGATTCTGTATGCGAAAGAATAATGTAGATTCTATGCATCTAAGCTAAATACAGTAAGTTAGTAACATACACAGATACTAGTTTAGAATGGCAACACACGTATCACATAAATCTAATAGATCACAACGTATCAGTAATCTGAGAGACAATTCTAAATGCAATCCAGCGTTGCGGGTGTAGTTAGACATCAGGACTATTTGCAATTGTCGAAGGTAACCTAACCTCACGCTAGGTCAATAAGATGCGCATAAAGTAGCCATGGCCAACAACCAATATTGCCAAATTTCATCAGATGAGCGTACTGGAAGCCATTCACGGCTCGCTAAAACCCATGCAATTTTTCCAGCCTGATTGACCGATACATTATTAGTTGATTGCCCAAAAAAAATTGCATGGAGTGTACACTGCCTTAGATAGTGGTTGGGATAAACGCTATAGAAGTCCTACAGATAGATTTTTTTATCTGTCAGACTTCTTATAGTTTATCCCAGCTCAGTGTGTCAGGTTGCTTAATACCCTAAATAAGCCCTGCCCTGGAGACCCACCCAGAATGCGGGAGGCTCCCATGTCTGAAGGAGGGGCTATTTCTGAAAAATGACGAGCAATGAAGTTAGGAGAAAAATATAATGGAGCAACAACAAAAATATGTACAGGTCCTGCATTGCTGTCTTATCTTTTCATTGGTTTAAGTTCACCTTTTAATGCCATTAAAAAGTCATCAAAACCAGAACACACTACCTGAAATATCCACTTACCTGGATTATAATAATGAACCCAACAGGGTGGTGTCCTTGATTCCAGCCAGCAATGCGAGCCCCAGTGAGTTTGACCTCTTTGACTTGTACCGATGCCCAGAGCTGAACAATGTAACTATGATAGGGTTCAGATCGACCACTTGGCTCAAGCAGATCTTTTATATCTGAACATTTAGATTCTGAAATAATATCAAAACGACAACGTTGCCATTATATTTTAGAAAAGGCAATAAGAACATTCCCTTGAAACAATGTTTCATATGAGAGTACTAGTAAACACATATACGGATGGAGGGATTGCAAATCTTCAGATTTCAAGGGCATTGCACTCAAAGAAAACTGTATATAGGTAAATATCCCCCCCCCAAACCTGCAAATGTTCGAAATCTGAAACTGTAACCTTTTATTCAGCAAAAGTTTCCCCGTCCCTCAAAAGGTTTCGACCATGCCTCGCCAATCTGCTCGAGCACAATGATCACAGCAGTGGGAATACATGCAGCATGCCGGTGGCAACGATTTGGGTGAGAGCAGGTGAGCCGCCTCCTAATGAGCAAGGTGAAGCCATATTACAAGAGCAGCACCCTGTTACGGAGCAGCAGTTTTGTGGCAAACAAAACAATATACTATTTTTAATTTCTGGCATCATCTGCCTGAGGCCCATCATTTTTTCATGTGCCTGGGGCCCCGGTGGCCAGGACCCCCCCCCCCCCCCCAAAAAAAGCTGACTGTAAAAACCCACATTTTCAGGAGGACTGTCACTTTAAAAAGCAGAAGAAGCCGTGACTTTTCATTGCACAACAGAATGCAGCTATTGACTCCTCTCCCCTCCGTTCTGACTGGCCTATTCATTTGTTAAATCAATGTTGTCAGCCCTGCAGATCAAAATCAATGTTGGCATCATTTACCAGTCCTTGGGGATCTAATTTCCATCTTTCAATTATAAACCACACCCTTCCAGCGGTGCATGCTTTGGAATTTTTTTTCGGGTGCCAAAAAAACAGTCTAGGAGATTGGCCCTATTTTCCAGGATTTTGAACGTTCAAGGCTATTTTTTCGTGAGCTATGGAAAATAGCTTGAACGTTCGATATCATTAAAAATATGTGCTCCGAAGCCAAAAGTCCCGAATCCAACGATTCGTCCGGTTCCAGACCGAACATTCAGATTTTAACCATCCAGATTACTCTATAAAAGTTCTTATTGTAAAATGGTGCTATATTTGCCCCCAACCATCCAGATGTTGCTTCAAATGTTAAATACTATCTGATTGGTTGGGGCAAAATTAGCACCATTTTTAACAATAGAACGTTTATTGAATCTCCCTGCAAGGGTCCAATCCCATCTCTAATTGCAATTTTCTAAAAATTCATTTTGGTGAGTTAAAGAGGTTTTAATTTTTCATTTCCTATTACCCTAACTTCGTTGGGATTGAGTATGTTGAACTGCGTCACATCCATTTCCTGGATTGGCCTGCGCTACTGGATAAAATCGCGGCTTTTCCCCACCTTCAAGAGAGAATGTTATTTTCTAAGCCTTATTACTTTACATGTGTAGAAAAGGCTCTAATGCATTTACGTGGTCGCTGAATGCGGCATTGAAAAGGCCACTTGTAGTGCTCCTATTTTTATTACCATCTTAAATTACTGTATATGATCACCGCTCACACACCTTTTCAGGTCAAAACTACCATTTTTTTTGGTCCAGAACTTTATTGGTCAGGATGTGCAGTATGTAGACTGGTTATGCAGTAATGGGTAGACTGGTTATTGCCAGTAATGGTATACTGGGTTAGGCAGTAATGGTAGACTGTTAGTGCCGTAACGGTAGACTTGTTAGTGCGTAACATAGACTGGTTGTGCATACGGGTAGAGACGGGTTAGTGCAGTAATGATAGCCTGGTTAGTGAAGTATGGTAGACTGGTTAGTGCAGTAATGTGTAGACTGATTAGTGCAGTTAATGGTAGACTGGTTAGTGTCAGTAATGATGACTGGTTAGTGCAGTAATGGGAACTGTTAGTGCAGTAAATGGTAACTGGTTAGTGCAGTAATGGTAGATGATTAGGCAGTAATCGGTAACTGGTAGTGCAGTAGGGTAGAGCTGGTTAGTGCAGTAACGGTAGACTGGTTAGTGCCGTAACGGTAGACTGGTTTAGGCATAACGGTAGACCTGGTTAGTGCAGTAACGGTAGACTGGTAGTGCAGTAAACGGTAGACTGGTTAGTGCCCGTAACGTAGACTAGTTAGTGCAGTAACTGTAGAACGGGTTAGTGCATTAAACGGTATACTGGTTCGTGCAGTAAACGTTAGACTGGTTGTGCATAACGGTAGACTGTTAGTGCAGTAACGGTTAGACTGGTTAGTGCAGTAACGGTAGACCTGGTTAGTGCAGTAACGGTAACCTGTTTTAGCGCGTAACGGTTAGACCTGGTTAGCGCAGTAACGGTAGACTGGTTATGCAGTAACTATTATACTGGTTAGCGCAGTAACGTAGACTGGTTAGCGCAGTACGTAGACTGGTAGCGCAGTAACGGTACCTGTTATCCGCAGTAACGGTAGACTGGTTAGGCGCATTACGGTCGGCTTGTAGCGCCGTAACGGTAGACTGTTACGCAGTAACCGGTAGACTGTAGCGCAGTAATTAAGACTGGTTAGCGCAGTACGTAGACTGGTTGCGCAGCAATGTTAAGACCGGTATCGCAGTAATGGTAGACTGGTTAGCGCAGTATGGTATACGGTTAGCGCAGTAATGGTAGACTGTTAGTGCAGTAAAAGGGTAGACTGGTGAGTGCATAATGATAACTGGTTAGTGCAGTAAATGATACTGTGGTTAGTGCAGTAATGATAACTGGTTGTGCAGCAATGGTAGACTGGTTAGTGCAGCAATGGTAGCCTGGTAAGTGCAGCAAGGTTGAGACTGATTAGTGCAGTATGTTAGGAACTTGTTGTGCAGTAAGGGTAGACTGGTTTTTGGGCAGTATGGTAAGACTGGTTAGTTCAGTATGGTAGCTGGTTAGTGCAGCATGGTAGACTGGTTTGTGCAGCAATGGTAGACTGATTAAGTGCAGTAATGTAGACTGGTTTGTGCAGTAATGTGACTGGTTAGTGCCAGTAATGATAGACTGGTTAGTGCAGTAATGAATAGACTGTTAGTTGGGGGGGGCAAAAAAAGTATGGTAGCTGGTTGGCAAGTAAAGTAGACTGGTTATGCCGTAATGGTAGACTGTTAGTGCAGTAATGGATAGACTGGTTAGTGCACGTAATGATAGACTGTTAGTGCCAGTAATGGTAGACTGGTTAGTGCATTCAATGGTAGAACTGGTTATTGCGCATGGTAGACTGTTAGTGCAAGCAATGGTAGACGGGTTAGTGCAGTAATGGTCGACTGGTTTGTGTCAGCAATGATAGACTGGTTAGTCAGTAAATGGTAAGACTGGTTATTGCAGTACTGGTAGACTGGTTTTGTGCAGCCATGGTAGACTGAATTATGTGCAGTAATGGTGACTGGTTTGGTGCAGTAATGGTAAGACTGTCAGTGCAGTAATGAATACTGGTTAAGTGCAGTAATGATGACGGGTTATTGCGTAATTGTAGAACTGGTTAGTTGCAGTAATGGAGACTGGGTTAGTGGCCGTAATGATAGAACTGGTTATTGCAGTAATGGTAGACTGGTTAGTGCAGTAGGGTAGCTGGTTAGTGCATTAATGGTAGACTGGTTAGTGCATAATGGTAGACTGGTTGGCAGTAATGTCTACGTTGTGCCGTATGGTAGACTGGGTTAGTGCCAGTAATGGTAGACCTGGTTAGTGCAGTAATGATAGACTGGTTATGCAGTAATGTATACTGGTTTTCGTGCAGTAATGATAGCTGGTTCGTGGCAGTAAGATGACGGTTAAGTGCAAGTACATGGTAGACTGGTTAGTGCAGTAATATAGACTGGTTAGTGCAGTAATGGTAACTGGTTAGTGCAGTAATGATAGACGGGTTTAGTGCCGTAATGGTAGACTGGTTCGTGCAGTATGGTAGCATAGAAAATAGATTTCCGCTGTGTTAATGTCCTTCTGTTCTCTGGACTGGCCTATTTACCAACATGAACATCATTACCAGAGGAGTGATTTTAAAGGGATTAAAATGAAAAAACTAGTGACTTGTCAGTTTATCTAACCCGACCCCAGGGCCACTTGTCTAAGGTGCGGCTCTGGCAATAGGAAAGACAGCGGGAAATAAAAAAACCGCCCCCTTTAAAAACAAAAAAACGCGATGTGCTAGAAGCTCTTGGAGACTCAGTGTTGCACACCCCCTTTCCCCCCCGCGATCTTCCTCGGTTTCACCCAAAGCCGATGTTGGGATTGCTGTCATTAACCCCTGTACTAGTCGGTCTGCGATGGGTCAGTAAGAGGGGTAGGAGTGTCCAGGTCCAGATTGTAACTTTACAGTCTAGAGGAGATGGGGATGAGACATAAGGTGACAGATCAGTAGCTGTAACTAGGTTGTCTGTGGATTATAACTTTTATATAACTAGTGGACTAGTTATAACCACTGACAACTTAGTTACAGTACTGATCTGTCACCTTATGTCTCATCCCCCTCCCTCTAGACTGTAGGTTACAATCTGGACCTGGACACTCTACCCCTCTTACTGACCCAATCACAGACCGACTAGTTATAACCCACGACAACTTAGTTACAGATACTGATCTGTCACCTTATGTCTCATCCCCATCTCCTCTAGACTGTAAGGTTACAATCTGGACCTGGACACTCTACCCCTTACTGACCATCACAGACCGACTAGTTATAACCCACTGAAACACTAGTTACAGATATGATGTCACCTTATGTCTCACCCCATCTCCTCTAGACTGTAAGGTTACAATCTGGACCTGGACACTTCTACCCCTCTTACTGACCCATACAGACCGACTAGTTATAACCACAGACAAATTAGTTACAGATACTGATCTGTCACCTTATGTTTCCTCCCCATCTCCTCTAGACTGTAAGGTTACAATCTGGACCTGGACACTCTACCCTCTTACTGACACCATCACAGACCGACTAGTTATAATCCACGAACTTAGTACAGTACTGATCTGTCACTTATGTCTCATCCATCTCCTCTAGACTGTAAGGTTACAATCTGGACCTGGACACTTCTACCCCTCTTACTGACCCATCACAGACCGACTAGTTTAACCCATGACAACTTAGTTACAGATACTGATCTGTCACTTATCTCATCCCATCCTCCTCTAGACTGAAGGTTACAATCTGACCTGGACACTTCTACCCTCTTACTGACCCATCACAGACCGACTAGTTATAATCCACTGACAACTTAGTTACAGATACTGATCTGTCACCTTATGTCTCATCCCCATCTCTCTAGACGTAAGGTTACAATGACCTGGACACTCCTACCCTCTAGACCAATCACAGAGACTAGTTATAACCCACTGACAACTTAGTTACAGTACTGATCTGTCACTTATGCTCATCCCATCTCCTCAGACTGTAAGGTTACAATCTGGACCTGGACACTTCTACCCCTTTACTGACCAATCACAGACCGACTAGTTATAACCACTGACAACTTAGTTACAGCTACTGATTGTTCACCTTATGTTCATCCCCATCTCTCTAGACTGTAAGGTTACAATCTGGACCTGGACACTTCTACCCCTCTACTGACCCATCACAGACCGACTAGTTATATACCCACTGACAACTAGTTACAGATACTGATCTGTCACCTTATGTCTCATCCCCATCTCTCTAGACTGTAAGGTTACAATTTGGACCTGGACACTTCTACCCCTCTTACTGAACCCATCACAACCGACTAGTTATAATCCACTGACAACTTAGTTACAGCTACTGATCTGTACCTTATGTCTCATCCCCATCCTCTACTGTAAGGTTACAATCTGGACCTGGACACTTCTACCCCTCTACTGACCCATCACAGACCGATAGTTATAATCCACTGACAACCTAGTTACAGTACTGATCTGTCACCTTATGCTCATCCCCATCTCCTCTAGACTGTAAGGTTACAATCTGGACCGACATCCTACCCCTCTTACTGACCCATCACGACCGACTAGTTATAATCCACTGACAACTAGTTACAGCTACTGATCTGTCACCTTATGTCTCATCCCCATCTCCTCTAGACTGTAAGGTTCAATCTGGACCTGGACACTCTACCCTTTCTTACTGACCCATCACAGACCAGACTAGTTATAATCCATGCAACCTAGTTACAGATACTGATCTGTCACCTTATGTCTCATCCCCATCT
This sequence comes from Hymenochirus boettgeri, assembly GCA_019447015.1. Lineage (NCBI taxonomy): Eukaryota > Metazoa > Chordata > Amphibia > Anura > Pipidae > Hymenochirus > Hymenochirus boettgeri. The sequence goes on along the minus strand of JAACNH010001628.1, from coordinate 45,264 downwards.
CTCTAGACTGTAAGGTTACAATCTGGACCTGACACTCCTACCCCTCTTACTGACCCATCACAGACCGACTAGTTATTAATCCACTGACAACCTTAGTTACAATACTGATCTGGCACCTTATGTCTCATCCCCATCTCCTCTAGACTGTAAGGTTACAATCTGGACCTGGACACTCCTACCCCTCTTACTGACCCATCACAGACCCGACTAGTTATAATCCAACTGACAACTAGTTACAGATACTGATCTGTCACCTTATGTTCATCCCCATCTCCTCTAGACTGTAAGGTACAATCTGGACCTGGACACTCTACCCCTCTTACTAACCAACAGACCGACTAGTTATAATCCACTGAAAACTCAGTTACAGATACTGATCTGTCACTTATGTCTCATCCCCATCTCCTCTAGACTGTAAGGTTACAATCTGGACCTGGACACTCCTACCCCTCTTACTGACCCATCACAGACCGACTAGTTATAAACCACTGACAACCTAGTTACAGTACTGATCTGTCACCTTATGTCTATCCCCATCTCCTCTAGACTGAAGGTACAATCTGGACCTGGACACTCCTACCCCTCTACTGACATCCAGACCGACTAGTTATAACCACTGACAACCTAGTTACAGATCATGATCTGTCACCTTATGTCTCATCCCATCTCCTCTAGACTGTAAGGTTACAATCTGGACCTGGACACTCTACCCCTCTTACTGACCCATCACAGACCGACTAGTTATAAATCCACGACAACCTAGTACAGATACTGATCTGTCACCTTATGTCTAACCCCATCCCTCTAGACTGTAAGGTTACAATCTGGACCTGGACACTTCTACCCCTCTTACGACCCATCACAGACCGACTAGTTATAATCCACGACAACCTAGTTAGATACTGATCTGTCACCTTATGTCTCATCCCATCTCCTATGAATGTAAAGCTCTCGGGCAGGGCCCTCTTCCTATAGTACCACGGTAATGCTGGAACTACCTCAACTGAATGCTGCTGGACCAGCAATGCAAAAACCAGACGATATCCTAAAACCCGGTCTTTGGATGAACAGAGCAAGAAGAGATCCATTCTGCCTGGACATTTAAATTCCAATGGAAAAAAAACTTATTGAGTATTTATAACATTTGTCTCTGCTCGTGTGCGTTTCAGTTACACATCAAGAAAAAGAAAATCTTTTTAAAAAAGAAAAAAATAAAGTGTGTTGTGAATTTCTGTCACTGAGTGTGGTCTGTGTGGGAGACTGGGTTGTGCGTGAAAACATGGTACAGAAAGGATCCTGCACACTCCCAGTCCAATATCGCCACTGTAAGGTGCTGGGTGCTCCAGCGTAGTGGCAACCTCACATGTATCGCAAGGAATGCTGTCACCACCAGACTATAAAGAAAAGGTGTTTTACATCAGTAAAAAACCCTGACGTTTCGGCTAAATAATTTCCGCCTTCATCAGACACATACAAAATCACAAATGATCAATTCGACCTTAATAGAGTGGAGACACTATTGCCATCTAGTGGCCAAACACGAAAAAACAGAAAGCAAACAATTAAACATATGTTACAGTCAACATAATACCGGTAAGTACAATAAGCATATACCATATACACTCCAACACTCTTATTACTGATAGATTAGATACATATACCCCAAGTATATATACAAGACCCTTATTTGACATTCAGTTGAAATTCAATCCTTAGGTTGTACTGTACCTAGAGTGAATATCCAATACCCTCCCTGCGTAGTAAGACATTATGGCGATCACCACCTCTAGTCAGCGGTGGGACATGGTCGATCACCATCCCACGCAGGTCAGTACTTGGTGCTTGGCCATACAGAAATGACCAGCAACCGGTGGATCATCATGCTTCTGCGTATCGCCTACTTTGGCCAATGCAATCCGAATATCACTCCTATGTCTCTGAAACCTGCGTTTAAATGGCCCGATGGTTTTCCCAATATACAGTAGTGAACGGGGCATTTTAACATATATATACAAAATTCCGTATGCAGTTGACATAAGCTGGAATTTTATATTGAAAACACTGGGTACACGCCAATCGGTTATCGCCTTATATTAGCATACATGACTGTTTAGCTTAGTAATCCATTTACCAACGGTTCATCATGTTACAGGGGTTTTTACCCCATTTGGTTGGTTTCGGCACAACCTGTTCACGTGCCCCTTCAAACGGATGGTAACTAACTACTGGAATAGTCGGCTGTAATGTTAATAAAAATGAGCCATTTTATTCTACGTAACATAAGTTATGGCATCACACACAGGGCTGTATCTATAAACCCGCGGAATAGGACAGGTCCAATATGTGGGTTTATAGGGATCGTTCGAGAACACGGTTGAGAAGTTATGGACAGTTGTATACGGCCGTACAATACCACCGGGGTCCTTAAAGGGCAACTGTGTGTATGGAATGTTAGATACCGCACATATGGTTAAAATGCATGGCTGTCATAAGGCCGCGGGAGAATAGAAGGACACCAATGTAAAGTACCGATCATTATCCATAGTTTACAATGGCGGTAAGGCCCAGCATAGCAAGTTTAAATACCGTGCCTTTAAAATAGACCCACGTGTGGCCCTTTATGGAACTAAACTGGATTTTTCCCATTACTATAATCTTACCAACTGCCCTACGTTTAATTTTTTGTTACTCGTCCCCATTGGTTTAAACATCTGATACATCTGACATTCAGTTGGTCAGTAATAGTTTGGATGCATTCCCTCCTTTCAAGCGGGTTTCATCGGGGCTAATGCACCTTGGGGGTAGATATTGATTGATTGAAAGCGATGAAGTGTAAAGTCTCTAATCAGCACGGGAGTGCAGCATTGCAGAGACTATTGGATGTTCCTCCACTGCCACCAGACCCAGCAATCCAGGGTTGTGGGTTACTGCCTTGTTAACGTTTCGTTATATTATACATTAGTTGTCCTTTAATAAAAGTGTGAAGTATTGCAGAATAATTATGGGTAAAAATAATATCGCTAATGGAGGACACTGTCCGTTATGTGGCCATGGACACAGGACATTAATACAATTATGCTACTCACACTTGTGAAATGCTGTGCTCCCCAACTGTTTTCATGTTGGCTATACACAGGGATGAAGTTTTGCTTGTGTGGGGTTCTGAATGACCAATCCTCTATCGGTTACAAGGGAAACGGTTCCCTTTAAATACAACTTTCTGGCAGGTACAAGAAATCAATTCTACTCCCCTTCTTACGTAAAATTAGAGATGTTGTGAGGGCATTTGGGCTGACAGTCTACAATCCACTTGCCTTCTTCTTATAGAGATGGACTAGAACTCGGACTTCTCGAACTAAACCCAGATTTTTGATATTTTCTGGACTTACGATAATATTGATTGTTCGAACGTTCGAGGCATGGAATCCCAGTAAATATCTATACCAATCGCGTAAGTAAATATGATTATCGAATCGCGGTAAATGTCTATATCCATACGCGAGTAATATCGAATTATCGAATCCGCAAGTAAATGTCTATTAACCAATCGCGAGTAATATGAATTTCGAATCCGCAGTAAAATGTCTATTACAATACGCAGTAATATCAATTCGTCGCTAATTTATACCAATACGAGTAATATGAATATCGATCGCGAGTAAAATGTCTATATACCAATACGCGAGTAAATATCGAATTATCGAATCCGCAGTAAAATGTCTATTATACAATACATAATACGAATCGTAGCAGTATAATACGAGTAAAATGAATTATCAATCTCGATAAAAGTCTATTATACCAATACGCGAGTCGAATGATCGAAGATTTCTACGCAAGATATCGATTCGAATCTAAAAGCTATTTACAATACGCAAGTAAATATCGAATCTCGATATCGCTAAGCTTCGATATCGATCGAAAGTCGTCTAGTCAATGTTCGAACGCAAGTCGAAGTAGCTGCGTGAGAGTATCGAAGTTCTGGACATTCGAACATGTTCCCCAGACCATTTCCCAGGTCCCACAGCCCTTTACATTAAGTTACCATTGATATTTTAGTTGTATTTCATTCCAACTTTTCAAACTATTTGACTCCCATTGATTTAATGGGTCCGTTTTCTAACTTCCATATAGTTCGAAAGTTCGAAAACAGAACCGAACTTTCGAAGTTCGCCCATTTAGGAGGGTGTGCATGAGATAAGTGGAGCATTGATGGTACCCTTAGTGCGGCTTGTCCACAGTCTCTGATACTAGCTAATAGGAGGTTGGAGTAACATCTTTACTCTAGATATTTGTACATGTTCTATATGTAAGTTGCTCTGTTACATACAGAGCAGTGTGAACCAAACTGGTGCAAAATAACTACACAGGCAGGGAGCAGTGGACTGCAGCAGTAAAGATATATTAGGGTTCGTATTATAAAGAATCCCGTCACAGCGTGTGTGTGCTTTTTACTATGCAGCCATTAAAATAAGTCAAGTCATAAGGTACCAATTATCTGTAATTCATTTTGCCGTTCTCTATAACCACATTTGCTCTGCTGCAAACTGCGGTGCTGATATTGCATATGAAGAGTACGCTGATTAACGTGTGGGAATTGTGTGTGTACACAGCTTAGAGAGATAAACACGCCTATCACCAGAGCTCTACAGCTAATACGGATGGTGTGTAATCGCTAACTAGCGATACTGCGTCTTTATAAATACGCCCCATTGTGCAGCACTGGTCAGTAGTTTACAATACCCTCCTTATTGTGCACGTGTAGGGCATTTACTACTCCAGTGCAGAAACATGGGGTCTAATTTATACAGGTTCATTATCAGAAAGTCATATAATGAACCTTCAAAGCGATGGTAAAAATCTACCACTAGGAGCGAAAGAGTTTATGATGGCGATGACCAAATAAGCAGCCAAAAATTAGATCCCGCCCGGTGTTGTAATCGCTGATACTGCAGGTTTATTAATAGGAGGTTAATGTGTCCAGCAAAGTCTGTTTATGGCAGTTGGATTCTTCTCTTTCCAACAACCACTTTGTTTTTTAACCAACAGATAATAGGTGTCCAATGTTTTGTATGGGAGAGCCGTCTATGTAGAAATACACTATGGGGCCTTGTATAAAACCCCTGGTAATTACCGACACCATGGGTTCATTTTAATGGCCACAAGGGCCATATTTATAAAGGCGCGGTTTTGCTAAAAAGCTTTAGCGATAGTTAAAATGTGATTTTAAATGGCCAATATCGTAAATCCAGCCTGCGATTGTAAATTTACGATCCCCCATAGAATACCACTGTGGTATTTTACTACCAACGACAAATTAACAAACAGTTTCCGTAGATGTACGATCACGGCCGTACATTCACCGATTTCACTGGCGCTGTAATAATAAACATAACTATATATGAAGGACTCTTCCATAACTGGATTTGGGAAACCTTTTGTTACCGTTTTGCAATGTCCGCTAGTTTGTGGCAGTTCAGCTATTTATTATTACCTTGTTGTAGTAGTTTTTTTATGCAAAATAAAGAATAAATCCATAAATTATTATAAAATAAAACACACCCCCCTTTTTTTTTTTACAAATTGGCTCACCAATTTGTGATTGATCTGTGATGTCTGACCTCCCCAAACTGAAAGTATTTTTCATTACAAATGGAAAAAAACTTAAAAAAAAATCTTCCTACTTACAATCACATCATTGGGCTTGGCTTTTACCTACATATACATTTAATAGAGTGTTTTTAAATTTTTAGAACAACTCATTTTGGTTTACAACCTTTGAACAATAACCCCCCCTTTTTTTACAAATTGGTATTGCCGGTCATGTGACATATCTGTGACGTCACAGAAACACGTGTACAAGTCTGATCAAGTCCAACTATCATTTCCTGTTGGGTACACGTCACGTGCAGTCTGTAAGTATTTTTTCATTACAAAGGGGAAAAAATAACTGAAAAAAAAATCTTCCAACTTACACATTGCAGCGTTGGGCTTGGATTTTACTACATATTAAATTTAATAATGTGGTTTAAATTAAAAAAATAATAATAAGTTTTGGTTTACACCTCAGAAAGATCAGTATGACCCTTACTGATTGATTAGTCTATATACAGACATATACACTTTCATTTAGCCGTATTAGTGTAAGGCTTGGCCATATCTATCCACCAAGTCTATGTCATCCACATCTATAGGTACAGTCAAGAACACCATGATGCGTACTAGAGACATTTTGGATCCGTTTCCCTACATGAAGGTAAGGACTTTAGCCCTTTAAAAATGGGGTCGGTCTGTGATGGTCAGTAATAGGGGTAGGATTGTCAGGTCCAGATTGTAACCTTATACGTCTAGAGGAGATGGGGATGAGACATAAGGTGACAGATCAGTATACTGTAACTAGGTTGTCAGGGATTATAACTAGTCGGTCTGCGATGGGTCAGTAAAGAGGGGTAGAGTGTCCAGTCCGATTGTAACTTACAGTCTAGAGGAGATGGGGTGAACATAAGGTGACGATCAGTATCTGTAACTAGTGTTTCAGTTGGATTATACTAGTGGTCGTGCGATGGTCAGTAGAGGGGTAGAAGTGTCCAGGTCCAGATTGTAACCTTACAGTCTAGAGGAGATGGGGATGAGACATAAGGTGACAGATCAGTATCTGTAACTAAGTTGTCAGTGGATTATAACTAGTCGGTCTGTGATTGGTCAGTAGAGGGGTAGAAGTGTCCAGGTCCAGATTGTAACCTTACAGTCTAGAGGAGATGGGGATGAGACATAAGGTAACAGATCAGTAGCTGTACCTAAGTTTTCAGTGGTTATAACTAGTCGGTCTGTGATGGTCAGTAAGAGGGGTAGAAGTGTCCAGGTCAGATTGTAACCTTACAGTCTAGAGGAGATGGGGATACGACATAAGGTACAGATCACTAGCTGTAACTAGGTGTCTGTGGTTATAACTTTTATATCTAGTCGTCTGTGATGGGTCAGTATAGGGTAGGAGTGTCCAGGTCCAGATTGTAACCTTATCGTCTAGAGGAGATGGGGATGAGACATAGGTGACAGATCAGTATCTGTAACTAGGTTGTCAGTGGATTATAACTAGTCGGTCTGCGATGGGTCAGTAAGAGGGGTAGAAGTGTCCAGGTCCCAGATTGTAACCTTACAGTCTAGAGGAGATGGGGATGAGACATAAGGTGACAGATCAAGTAGCTGTAACTAGTTTTCAGTGGATTATAACTAGTCGGTTGTGATGGGTTCAGTAGAGGGGTAGAAGGTTCCAGGTCCAGATTGTAACCTTACAGTCTAGAGGAGAGGGATGAGACATAAGGTGACAGATCGTATCTGTAACTAAGTTGGTCAGTGGTTATAACTAGTCGGTTGTTGATGGGTAGTAAGAGGGGTAGAAGTGTCCAGTCCAGATTTGTAACCTTACAGTCTAGAGGAGATGGGGATGAGACATAAGTGACAGATCAGTAGCTGTAACTAATTTGTCAGTGGATTATAACTTCGGTCGGATTGGGTTCAGTAAGAGGGGTAGAATGTGTCCAGGTCCATTGTTAACCTTACAGTCTAGAGAGAATGGGATGAGACATAAGTGAAGCAGTCAGTACTGTAACTAAGTTGTCAGTGGGTTATAACTAGTCGGTCTGTGATTGGTCAGTAAGGGGTAGAGTGTCCAGGTCAGATTGTAACCTTACAGTCTAGAGTGGGGATGAGACATAAGGTGACAGATCAGTATCTGTAACTAAGTTGTCAGTGGATTATAACTAGTCGGCTGTGATTGGTCAGTAAGAGGGTAGGAGTTGCCAGGTCAGATTGTAACCCTACAGTCTAGAGGAGATGGGGATGAGTCAAAGGTGACAGATCAGTATGCTGTAACTAAGTTGTCAGTGGATTATAACTAGTCGGTCTTGATGGGTCATGTAGAGGGTAGAAGTGTCCAGGTCCAGATTGTAACCTTACAGTCTAAGGGATATGGGGATAGACATAAGGTGACAGACAGTATCTGTAACTAAGTTGTCAGTTGGATTATAACTAGTCGGTCTGTGATGGGTTAGTAAGAGGGGTAGAGTGTCCAGGTCCAGATTGTAACCTTACAGTCTAGAGGAGATGGGGATGAGACATAAGGTGACAGATCAGTATCTGTAACTAAGTTGTCAGTGGGTTATAACTAGTCGGCTGGATGGGGTCAGTAGAGGGGTAGAGTGTCCAGGTCAATTGTAACCTTACAGTCTAGAGGAGATGGGGATGAGACATAAGGTGACAGATCAGTATCTGTAACTAAGTTGTCAGTGGATTATAACTATTGTTCTGTGATGGGTAGTAAGAGGGTAGAAGTGTCCAGGTCCAGATTGTAACCTTACAGTCTAGAGGAGATGGGGATGAACATAAGGTGACAGATCAGTTCTGTAACTAATTGTCTGTGGGTTATAACTAGTCGGTCTTGTGATTTTCAGTAAGAGGTAGGAGTGTCCAGGTCCAGATTGTAAACCTTACAGTCTAGAGGAGATGGGGTGATGAGACATAAGGTGACAGATCAGTATCTGTAACTAGGGGTTGTCAGTGGTTATAACTAGTCGGTCCTGTGCTGGTTCAGTAGAGGGGTAGAAGTGTCCAGGTCCAGATTGTAACCTTACAGTCTAGAGGAGATGGGGATGAGACATAAGGTGACAGATCAGTATCTGTAACTAAGTTGTCTGTGGGTTATAACTATTCGGTCTGATTGGTCAGTAAGAGGGGTAGGAGTGTCCAGTCAGATTGTAACCTTACTCTAAGAGGAGATGGGGATGAGACATAAGGTGACGATCAGTATCTGTAACTAGGTTGTCAGTGGGTTATAACTAGTCGGTCTGCGATGGGTCAGTAAAGGGGTAGGAGTGTTTCAGGTTCAATTGTAACCTTGTCGGAAGATTTGAGGTTGCGTTTGAAGATAGTGATGGCGAGTGATGTATAAAGCGAGGAAGGGAGTTCAGAGATCAGACAGAAGAGATGTATGGGGGGCTTGTGATGGGATCAAATATGAATAAAAAAGTATGGGTGTCCTGTGACTGCCTGGAAAATTCTCTCTTTTCTCTCATCATCCTAGAAATTAAAATATCATTGAGGAAGTGGGCCATGAGTGTAGACACAATAACTTTAGAAAGACAGCGGTGCATAGATTAGGACAAGGGGTTATAGGGCTTCTGGGTAAGGGAAATACATCCATATCATAGAAAGTTATAGTCTGTATGAGACTATTTAATATATAATGTATGTACTAGCGGGTAATACTGGATGTGTGTAAGGACCTACAGAGACCACAGTTGGCACTAGTGTTAATACTGGGTGGGTAGGGGCCTACAAGCACAGTTGGCACTAGTGGTTAATACTGGATGGTTGTAAGTGACCTACAGAGACACAGTTTGGCACTAGTGTTTAATACTGGTGGGGGTAGGGGACCTACAGGGACCAGTTGCACTAGTGGTTAATACTGGATGGAGTAGGGGACCTACAGGGACATGTTGGCACTAGTGGTTAATACTTGGATGGAGTAGGGGACCTACAGAGCCACGTTGGCACTAGTGGTTAATACTGGATGGGAGTAGGGGACCTACAGAGGACCAGTTGGCACTAGTGTTTTACTGATTTGGAGTAGGGGACCTACAGGACATGGTTGCACTGTGGTTAATACTGGATGGGTGTAAGTGACCTACAGAGACCAGTTGGCACTAGTGGTTTTTACTGGGTGGGGGTAGGGGACCTACAGGACACCATTGGCACTAGTGGTTAATACTGGATTGGAGTAGGGACTCTACAGGGCATGTTGGCACTATGGTTAATACTGGGTGGGGGTAGGGACCTACAGGGACACAGTGCACTATGTGAATACTGATTGGAGTAGGGGACCTACAGGGACATGGTTGGCACTAGTGGTTATTACTGGATGGGGTAGGGGACCTACAGAGACACGTTGGCACTAGTGGTTAATACTGGATGGGTGTAGTGGGACCTACAGAGACACGGTTTGGCACTAGTGGTTAATACTGGATGTGGGTAGGGGACCTACAGAGACAGGTTTGGCACTAGTGGTTAATACTGGATGGGTTAGGGGACCTACAGGGACATGGTTGGCACTATGGTTAATATGGATGGGAGTAGGGACCTACAGGACACGTTGGCACTAGTGGTTATACTGGATGGGAGTAGGGACCTACAGGACATGGTTGGCACTAGTGGTTAATACTGGATGGGGGTAGGGGACCTACAGGGACATGGTTGGCACTAGTGGTTAATACTGGATGGGAGTAGGGGACCTACAGGGACATGGTGGCACTAGTGGTTAATACTGGATGGGGGTAGGGGACCTACAGGGACATGGTTGGCACTAGTGGTTAATACTGGATGAGTAGGGGACCTACAGAGACACGGTGGGCACTAGTGGTAATACTGGATGGGAGTAGGGACCTACAGGAACACAGTTGTGCACTAGTGGTTAATACTGGATGGGGAGTAGGGACCTACAGGGACATGGTTTGGCACTAGTGGTTAATACTGGATGGAGGTAGGGGACCTACAGGAGACACTGGTTGGGCACTATGGTTAATACTGATGGGAGTAGGGGCCTACAGAGACACGGGTTGGCACTAGTGGTTATACTGGATGGGATGGGGGACCTACAGGGACATGGTTGGCACTAGTGGTTAATACTGCAAAGGGAGTAGGGGACTCTACATGACCAGTGTTTGTAATATTCCTCACTATTGGTAAAATTAATATCGGGTTAGTGAGGGTTTTTGGGGGCCTGTGCCTTTTCCAAGTGTGGCACAGGGCACCCAATGCAATACTGGTTTAGTTATGGTTTGCAATACATAGCATTGCTTGGTATTGGGTGTAAAAACCCTACTCCCAGGTACTTTTCACACCGGACTGGCGATCCCATGATACAGGAACCGTTACAGAGTGATTACTGTATCACATGAGCTGGGTCGGGTAAGAAAATATTACATGGCCCTATTGTTGTCTTTAAGGGAATCTTCAACCAATAATACATTGAATGCCAGTTATTAATTAGAGCCAACTCTCTGCTTTATGTGCTCTGGTTTCAGAGATCTCTGCAGAATAGATTGTGTTTTCTTTCTTGTTTTAAGTTTTTATAAACATGAGTTTTAATTGAATTAAGGAATCTGTTGCCCCTTCTCTTCACTCCATCATTGGGTATCATGGGGCCCTTCTCTTCACTCCATCATTGGGTATCAGGGGCCCCTTCTCTTCACTCCATCATGTGTATTGGGGCCCCTTCTCTTCACTCCATCATTGGTATCATGGGGCCCCTTCTCTTCACTCCTCAATTGGGTATCTGGGCCCCTTCTCTTCACTCCATCATTGGGTACATGGGCCCCTTCCTTCACTCATCATTGGTATCATGGGGCCCCTTCTCTTCACTCTCCATCATTGGGTATCATGGGGCCCCTTCTCTTCCTCACTCCATCATTGGTATCATGGTGCCCCTTCTCTTCACTCCTCATTGGGTATCATGGTGCCCCTTCTCTCACTCCATCATTGGGTATCATGGGGCCCCTTCTCTTCACTCCATCTTGGGTATCATGCGGCCCCTTCTCTTCACTCCATCATTGGGTATCATGGGGCCCTTTCCTTCACTCCATCAGGGTGTATCATGGGTATCCTACGATTGGGGTTTCCTAGGTTTGTTGGACTATTCGGGGCCTCCCAAGTTTTTCAATTATAGATTAGGACCAACAAACAGGAAATTTTGAAAGCTGGGTCTCCATGTAGAGATCCTTCGCCCCGACCAACCGTTAGAATTCCATCGGGCAGAACGAAGGACATTTCGCCGCCACCGAGCGTGAGGTCCATAGAGGTTGTTTGGACGTGTTTGATCGCTCTTTCGTCCGATCAGCCATGCAATGTTTTGTCTGATTGACCAATACCCTGAACTATAGCCCATCTGCCCAAAACATTGCATTGTGTGTAACACCTTATAGGTGATCTCACAAAGGTCATCTCTCCATGCAGCCAGATAAGGACACAACTGTCAGGAAACAGTAATAGCAGTAAGCTGTGTCGACTGGTACCTGGGCTTAGCTGTTTAAATAACTTCAGTTTATTACTTAACCCAAGAGCCGTTGCTTAGCCATGCAAATCAGTGGGCATGGATAGCTCATTTTGCTGATGGTTCCTGATGGAGATCCCATGCATAATATATGGACCCCAGAGCGGTAGCTACGCTATGCACTGTACCAGAGGGGGAAACTCCTCTATAGGTCATGCTTCAAACAATGAATATTGGCCAAAGATCCCTGCACTGCACTTTCTCTGCTAATTTACTTGACTTTATTTGGAGCATTTTAGTTACTTTTATAACCCATTTAAAAACACAGACCACATAAGACAATGACACTCAATTCCAAGGTATGAACCAGTTGTGGACCTGGTGATACCTGCACACACTTCTGAAGCGTGTTGCACAATATTTACTGACCAAGCATTTCACCACTTTGCACCTTCTAACTTGGCAGATTTTAACTTGAGACTTCCCAATATTTGCAGCCATCATAGGATCATCAGAACATTTTTCCACAGGTTTCATCCCTTCTCCTTGATAGACTGCCTGATATCACTGGTAGTCTATCGAACAGAATGGGTTGAATCAAAGAAAAAAAAACATGATGAATAGCTGAGCGCTGAGAATCCCACCGATTGTTTCCTATTTGTGTGTATATAATATATATATATCTCTCTCAGTAACCCAGGGCACTCACGGGACTTGTACCATATCACTAAAGGTGTCGGAACTGCGTAGATCGTCCCGTGAGTGCCCTGGGTTCTGAGAGAGTGGTGTGTATTTTCCGTTTGGCACCTGGGCCATTTATAGATGGTGGAGTGCACAAGGCATCTGGCTGGTATATACATATATATAAATATAGGGATATGCTGCTCAAACCTTTATTCAAAAGTACTTCATTCAGGTCGGCACAAGGAGGACCGGCAATTATAATTACACAAAGGACTCCAGACTCAACTACACCACACATACAATTATAATTGTATATATATACAGCTTACTATTCTTCAGATCAGGTGCATCTGGTGATGACTAATGCAGTAAGAATACTCAGTCAATTTCTAATGATCCTTTCTGTTTTTTTCCCTTTAAAATCAATCCATTCTGTTCGATATCCAGCAGTCTATCAAGAGAAGGGGAAGCCGTCAGAAGTGTATGGCAGGCATCCCCAGGTCCACGGCTTTTCATGCTTTACAACTGATTCATATCCTGTAATGCACTTTCTTATGTGGTCTGTGTTATAACAATGGGTTATAAAAGGAACTAAATGCTCCGAATGAAATCAACTACATTAGCAGAAAGTGCAGTGCAGGGATCTTTACCAATAGGATTTTTTTCTCTTGTGACCAGGCTCTAGCACTTATATAGGGATACTGTGCCCCTTACAGTGTAATTATAAGGGATATGTGCCCGTTACAGTGTAATAATAAGGGATAGTGCGCCTACAGTGTATATATCAGGGATAATGCGCCCCTTACAGTGTAATACATAAGGGAAAATGCGCCCCTTACAGTGTAATATATAGGTATAATTGCCCCCTTACGTGTAATCTATAAGGAAGTGGCGCCCTTACATGGTAATATATAGGATAAGGCGCCCCTACAGTGTAATACAATAATGGATAATTCGCCCCCTTACAGTGTAATATATAGTATAATGTTCCCCTTACAGTGTAATTATAAGGGATAATGCCGCCCCCTTACAAGTGTAATTAATAAGGGATAATTCCCCTTACAGTGTAATATATAGGGATAATGCGCCCCTTACATTATTAAGGATAGTGCGCCCTACAGTGTAATATATAAGGGATATGTGCCCCCTTACAGTGTAATATATAAGGGATACAAGCGCCCCTTACAGTGTAATATATAAGGGATATTGCCCCTTACAGTGTTAATATATAAGGTTAATGAGAGCCCCCTACAGCGGTAATATATAAGGGATAATGCGCCCCTTACAGCGTAATATATAAGGGATAATGCACCCCTTACATGTAATATATAAGGATAATGTCGCCCCTTACTTAAGAGGGATAACCCCACAGTGTAAATTAAGGTATAATGTGCCCCTTACAGTGTAAATATATAAGGTAATAATCGCCCCTTACAGTTAATATATAAGGAAAATGCCCCCTTTACAGTGTAATATATAAGGGATACCCCTACATAATAAGGATAATGCGCCCTTACAGTGTAATATATAAGGGAAACCCCTACAGTGTAATATAAGGGATAGCGCCCCTTACGTGTAATATAAGGTATAGTACGCCCCTTACAGTGTAATATATAAGGGATATGAGCCCCTTACAGTGTAATATATAATGATTGCGCCCCTTACAGTCAAAGAATAAGGATATGCGCCCCTTACAGTTGTAATTATAAGGGATATTGCGCCCTTACATTGTAATATATAAGGGAAATTGTGCCCCTACAGTGTATATATAAGGATAATGTGCCCCTTACAGTGTAATATAAAGGGATAATGCGTCCTTACGTGTAATATATAAGGGATTCGCCCCTTACAGTGTAATATATAAGGGATAATGCGGCCCCTATCAGTGTAATATATAAGGGATAATTTGCCCCTTACGTGTATATAAGGGATAATGAGCCCCTTACAGTGTAATATATAGGGATAATATGCGCCCCTTACAGTGTAATATATAACGGGCCTAATCGCCCCTTACCGTGTATATAAGGGATAATGCGCCCTTACAGTGTAATACTATAAGGATATGTGCCCTCTTACAGTGTAATATATAAGGTAGATGCGCCCTTACGTGTAATATATAAGGGATAATGTGCCCCTTACGTGTATATATAAGGGATAATGCGCCCCTTACCAGTGTATATATAAGGGAAAATGCCCCTTACAGTTAATATTAAGGGATAATGCGCCCCTTACATTTAATATATAAGGATAATGCGCACCCCTTACAGTGTAATATATCATGGATAATGCGCCCCTTACAGTGTAATATAATAAGGGATAATGTCACTCTTACAGTGTAATATAATAAGGGATAAGCGCCCCTTACAGTGTATTATAAGTCATAATGCGCCCCCTTACAGTATATATAGAGGGATAATGCGCCCCTTACAGTTGTATATAAGAGATTACGCCACAAGGAGTTCCCGACCATGTACAGCACAAGCCATAGCCAGGTGCTTTTACAGAATTGACACTCGGGGTGGGCGTAATATCCTTAATTATAATGGAATATTATATTATAATGTTTTCACCCACATGTTCATTTAAAATTCTAGCCTTGTCCCTATTCACACCTTATGTTTAACCCCCAAGCTACCTTCTGTAACTTAAACCCACTAAAAAGGAACATCCCAGCCCACAGCTATACGTTTAACCATCTTGTGAAGGGGAGGGAGACATTGGTTATGAATTGACAGGAAGCAGCTCACAGGTTCTGTTACTTGAAGTTAAACACTGCAAAAAGCTGATCTCTTGTCAGGCATGACACTGAAATGAGCGGAGTAGTGGAATATAAGAAATGAGTCACTTAGTGACATAGCTGTAGTGATTTTTATAAGGATATATACCACTGCAGCTCCCCAATATAAAATATCACACTATGTATATATTCTGTAATTTATTTATATCATTTATATTATTATGTACTGAACTATTTGTATTGTATACTTTTTTGTATTTGTTACTGTAACAGCGATAGCCTCCCCAAGTGGCGCTATATAACTATACATACATACTACATACATACATACAAGGAGACTTGCTGTCAATGCATTTTGACTATTAACACCCTCTGCAGATCGTGGGACTGCAGTGTAATGGCCAAAATGTTCTGCTTTATAATTTAAAAATGAATTTCATAATGAACCTTTATTTAACATGTCACACACAATGCAATTTTCATATCAGAGTTTATTATTTATTGCCATAAATATATATTACATGTTCTGCTGGTACAATATGTCAATTTTTCACAAAATGTAAGAACGGAAATGATTTTTTGGCCCACAGTGATTAGGAACTTTTGGCTGTTATTGATTGACACTGGTTTAATAAATATGAAATAGATACTGTAGAAATGTACAGTAAAGCTCGAAACTAATTATGGCAACACTTCTGGACTATAAGTGCATACACAATCTCTTTTAAATAAACTTAAAACTCTAATTAGAATTTTCATTTCTAAAGCCTAAGGATATAGTGGAGATAGGGGATACTAGTAATTGTTTTTCTATGCATTTGTAATGGTTCCCAAATTAACATGATTATCTTGGATTACAATGTTTATTGGGTGCTTAAAAACAACTGGTAGTGTCCACGCTCCCACCCCCCATCTTAAGGTCTAGATCTATGTCCATGGGAAAAAGTCTTCTTACATGAGCATCTTCTCCATTGGTTAAGCCATGAGCCTTGTTTTAAACTTAGCCTTAGCAATAGCCTTGGGATGATTAGTGGTGGTTGGCTGTTGAACTTCATTCTGATTGGTCGCATTTTTAAAGACCATCATCATATCCCCATAGAAGTAAATGTCTCTAGGACAACGGTGGCTCAGTGGTTAGCCACTGAAGTCCTGAGTTTCAATTCACCCTGTGGACCATCTGCAGATTGTGTATGTTCCCCCGTGCTTGCCATGGGTTTAATTCCGTGAATAACCGCCTCCGGTTTCCCCCACAATCATTAGACATACTGATAGGTTGTCTATTGTCATATATGTGCTTAATTAAGCTCGTTTCTGAGCATGGCCTGAGGTAAGTATACATTTAATTGTAAGGCTACGGGAAGATTGTAGGCTATAAATCCAACATAATAAATATAGAAGAGGCCTATCCAATATCATAGACCATTAGACATTATGTGTAGCAGTAAAGGTAGGGTAGAGAGGAGTAGAGGAAACCCAACACCTGAGATTGCAGGATGCAACTGCAGCCCCACTTGAGCTTTGTTGTGGTGGTTTTCCTACAGGAGAAGGGCAAAACACAACAACGTAAATATACAGTAAGTTCTAGGTATGACAAAACAAACAGTAAATATACAGTAAAGTTTCAGGTACTGCCCATAACAAACATAAAACATAAGTTCCAATTAATGATCATAAACAACAGTAAATATACAGTGAGAAGTTGTGCTAAATTATAGATCATAGGGGTAAAAAACGTAAATATACAGTACAGTGCTAGGTATGATCATAAGCAAACGTACATATACAGTAAAGTTCTAAGGTAATGATCATAACAAACAGTAATATACAGTAAAGTTCTAGTAATGATCACATAAACTAAACAGTAAATATACAGTAAAGTTCAGGTAATGATCATAAAGCACAACATAAATATACAGTAAGTTCAATATGACCTCAAACAAACAGTAAATATACAGTAAAGAGTTCTAATTAATGAATCAGTAAACAACCGTAAATATACAAAACAATTGTCTGGTAATGCATCATAAATCAAACAGTAAATTACAGTAAAAGTTCTAGGTAACATAAAACAACCGTAATGCATAAATCATGACAAAACACAGTAATATCAGTATCTAGGTAATGATCATAAACAAACAGAAATTACAGTACAGTCTTCTAGGGTATAACAAATGATAAAACTGAAGTTCAGGTAGACTATAACAACGTAAAGTATACTGTAAAGTCTAGTAACAGTAGAACCATAAACAACCAGTAAATACAGTTAAAGTTCTAGGTATGATCATAAAGCAAAACGTAAATATCCAGTAAGTTCTAGTAATGATCATAACACGTAAATATACAGTAAAGTTCTAGGTAATGGTACATAACAAAATAAATATACATACGTTATAGTATCAACACATAAAAGTAAATCTAGTATCATAAACAAACAGTAATATACAGTAAGTTCTAGGCTAAAAAGGAATACATAGCAGTGACAAAAAGTATACGTAAGTTATCATCATAAACAAACAAACATAATTCTAGAATATCTAGACATATATGAATTCAGGTATGCAACACACAGCTCTATTCTAAGTGTCATACATTTACAGTAGTTTCTGGCTTCTGAAAACTCAATGAGATCCCGTGCTCCGCCGTGGGTGTGATCTGTAGCCATCATTACAGAAATGACTTTTTTGCAGAAGAAATGTGATTCACTCTGTAAACACGGTACAAACACCTTTAATATCCTCATCCAGCTGACAGGTTCGACAGGATGAAGGACTGTCGGTCGCATTAAAAAAGTAGCCATGGCCCACAACCGAATTTGCCAATTTCATCAGATGAAGCGTACGAAGCCATCACTGGCTCGCTAAAACCCTGCAATTTTTCCAGCCTGATTGACCGATTACATTATTAGTTGATTGCCAAAAAATTGCATGGAGTGTAACTGCCTCTAGATGAGTGGTTGGATAAACCATAGAATCTGTACAGATAAGATTTTTTTATCTGTCAGACTTCTATAGTTTATCCCAGCTCAGTGTGTCATTGGCTTAATACCCTAATAAGCCCTGCCCTGGAGACCCCCCAGAATGCGGGAGGCTCCCATGTCGTGGAAGGAGGGGCTTGTCTTGAAAAAGACGAGCATGAAGTTAGGAGAAAAGTATACATGGTAGCAACAACAACAAAAATGATGTACAGGTTCCTGCTTCTGTCTTATCTTTTCCATTTGTTTAAGTTCAACCTTTAATGCATCTAAAAAGTCACTCAAAACCAGGAACAACTCCTAAATATCCCACTTACCTGGATTATAATAATGAACCCAACAGGGTGGTGTCCTGGATGTCCAGCCAAATCCGAGCCCAGTGAGTTGACCTCTTTGATAATGTACCGATGCCCAGAGCTGAACAATGTAACTATTAGAATGGGTTCAGATCGACCACATTGGCTCCAAGCAGATCTTTATATATCTGAACATTTAGATTCTAAATAATAGATAAACAAGACAACGTTCCATTATATTTTAGAAAGGCAATAAAACATTCCTTGAAACAATGTTCATATGAGAGTACTAGGTAAACATATACGGATGGAGGGATTGGCAAATCTTCAAGTTTTCAGGGCAATTGCACCAAATAGAAAACTGTATATAGGTAAATATCCCCTCCCCCCAAACCTGCAAATGTTCGAAATCTGAAAATGTACCTGTTATTACAGTCAAAAGTTTCCCCGTCCCTCAAAAGGTTTGCGACCTCCTCTCCAACCTCGTGAGCACAATTCACAGCGATAGGGGAATCAGCGTCATGCCGGTGTGTCAACGGAGGTGATTGAGCAGGTTGCGCCTCTCTCAATGAGCAAGGTGAAGCATATACAAGAGCAGCACTCCTGTTGACGGAGCAGCAGTTTTGATGGCAAAACAACAATATATATTTTTAATTTCTGGCATCATCTGCCTGAACGCCCATCATTTTTTCATGTGCCTGGGGCCCCCGGTGGCCCGAGGACCCCCCCCCCCCCCAAAAAAAAGCTGACTGTAAAAACCACAACTTTCAGGAGGTACCTGTCACTTTAAAAAGCAGAAGAAGCCGTGACTTTTCATTGGCACAACAGAATGCAGCTATTGCTCCTCTCCCCTCCGTTCTGACTGGCCTTCATTTGTTAAATCAATGTTGTCAGCCTGCAGATCAAAAATCAATGTTGGCACTCATTTACCAGTCACTTGTGGGATCTAATTAATCTTTAATTAAAAACCACACCCTTCCAGCGGTGCACAGCTTTGGAATTTTTTTTCAGGGGCCAAAAAACAGTCTAGAGATGGCCCTATTTTCCAGGATTTTGAACGTTCAGGCTATTTTTCGTGCTATGGAAAATAGCTTGAACGTTCGATATCATTAAAATTAATGTGCTCCGACAGTCACAAAGTCCCGAAATCCAACGATTCGTCCGGTTTCCAGACCGAACATTCCAATTTAACCATCCATGATGTACCTCATAAAAGTTCTTATTGTAAAATGGTGCTAATTTTGCCCCCAACCATCACGATGTTAGCTTCAAATGTTAATATATCTGATTGGTTGGGGCAAAATTAGCACATTTTTAACAATAGAACGTTTTTTGAATCTCCCTGCAAGGTCCAATCCCATCTCTAATGCAATTTTCTAAAATTCATTTGTGAGTTAAAGAGGTTTTATTTTTCTTTCTCTATTACCATAACTTCGTTGGGATTGAGTATTTGTGAACTGCGTCACATCCATTCGCTGGATTGCCTGCGCATCTGGATAAAATCGCGGCTTTTGCGCACCTAGTCGGTCTGCGATGGGTCAGTAAGAGGGGTAGGAGTGTCCAGGTTCAGATTGTAACCTTGCAGTCTAGAGGAGATGGGGATGAGACATAAGGTGACAGATCACTAGCTGTAACTAGGTTGTCTGTGGATTATAACTTTTATATAACTAGTCGGTCTGTGATGGGTCAGTAATAGGGGTAGGAGTGTCAAGGTCCAGATTGTAACCTTATAGTCTAGAGGAGATGGGGATGAGACATAAGGTGACAGATCAGTATCTGTAACTAGGTTGTCAGTGGATTATAACTAGTCGGTCTGCGATGGGTCAGTAAGAGGGGTAGAAGTGTCCAGGTCCAGATTGTAACCTTACAGTCTAGAGGAGATGGGGATGAGACATAAGGTGACAGATCAGTA
>JAACNH010001628.1:0-16535 GCA_019447015.1 Hymenochirus boettgeri | reverse complement strand
CCCATTGTAACCTTTATCGTCAGGGAGAATTGGGATGATACATCAAGTGAAGCAGATCAGTAGCTGTAACTAAGTTGTCAGTGGATTCTAACTAGTCGGTCTGGATGGGTCAGTAAGAGGGGTAAAGTGTCCAGGTCCAGATTGTAACCTTCAGTCTAAGGAGATGGGGATGAGACTAAGGTGACAGATCACTAGCTGTAACTAGGTTGTCTGTGGATTATACTTTTATATAACTAGTCGGTCTGTGATGGGTCATAATAGGGGTAGGAGTGTCCAGGTCCAGATTGTAACCTTATAGTCTAGAGGAGATGGGATGAGACTATGGTGACAGATCAGTATCTGTAACTCTGGTTTTCAGTGGATATAACTAGTCGGTCTGCGATGGGTCAGTAAGTAGGGGTAGAAGTGTCCAGGTCCAGATTGTAACCTTAAGTCTAGAGGGATGGGGATGAGACATAAGGTGACAGATCAGTACTGTAACTAGTGTCCAGTGGATTATAACTAGTCGGTTGTGATGGGTAAGTAAGAGGGGTAGAAGTGTCCCAGTCCAGATTGTAACCTTACAGTCTAGAGGAGAGGGAATGAGACATAAGGTGACAGATCATATCTGTAACTAAGTTTGTCAGTGGTTATAACTAGTCGGTTGTATGGGGGTTCAGTAAGAGGGGTAGAAGTGTCGCTCCCCAGATTGTACCTTACAGTCTAGGAGATGGGGATGATACATAAGTGACAGATCAGTACTGTAACTAAGTTGTCAGTGGGTTATAACTAGTCGGTCGTGATGGTCAGAAGAGGGGTAGAAGTTCCAGGTCCGATTGTAACCTTACAGTCTAGAGGAGATGGGGATGAGACATAAGGTGAAGCAGTCAGTAGCTGTAACTAAGTTGTCAGTGGATTATAACTAGTCGGTCTGTGATTGGTCAGTAAGCAGGGTAGGAGTGTCCAGGTCCAGATTGTAACCTTACAGTCTAGAGAGATGGGGATGAGACATAAGGTGACAGATCGTCATCTGTAACACTAAGTGTCAGTGGATTATCACTAGTCGGTCTGTGATGGTCAGTAAGCAGGGTAGGAGTGTCCAGGTCCAGATTGTAACCCTACAGTCTAGAGGAGATGGGGATGACATAAGTGACAGATCAGTATCTGTAACTAGTTGTCATGGATTAAACTAGTCGGCTGTGTGGGTCAGTAAGCGGGGTAGAAGTGTCCAGGTCCAGATTGTAACCTTACAGTCTGAGGATAATGGGGATGAGACAAAGGTGACAGATCAGTATCTGTAACTAAGTTGTCAGTGGATTATAACTATTCGGTCTGTGATGGTTGTAAGAGGGGTAGAGTGTCCAGGTCCAGATTGTAACCTTACAGTCTAGAGGAGATGGGGATGAGACATAAGTGACAGATCCGTATCTGAACTAAGTTGTCAGTGGGTTTATAACTAGTCGGTCTGTGATTGGTCAGTAAGAGGGGTAGAGTGTCCAGGTCCAGATTGTAAACCTTACGTCTAGAGGAGATGGGGTGAGACATAAGTGACAGATCAGTATCTGTAACTAGTTGTCAGTGGATTATAACTAGTCGGTCTCTGTGGGTCATAAGAGGGGTAGAAGTGTCCAGGTCCAGATTGTAACCTTACAGTCTAGAGGAGATGGGGATAGACATAAGGTGACGATCAGTATCTGTAACTAATGTCTGTGGGTTAAAACTAGTCGGTCTGTGATTGGTCAGTAAGAGGGGTAGGAGTGTCCAGTCCAGATTGTAACCTTACAGTCTAGAGGGAGTGGGGATGAGACATAAGGTGACAGATCAGTATCTGTACTAGGGTTGTCGTGTGGTTATAACTAGTCGGTCTGTGATGGTTCAGTAAGAGGGGTAGGAAGTGTTCCAGGTCAGATTGTAACCTTACAGTCCTAAGAAGTGGAGGCTGGTTGAAGATAGTGATGGCGATTGATGTATAACGCGAGGCAGGGGAGTTCAGAAGTCCTGTCAAGAGATTATGGGGGGGGCTCTGTGAATGGGATCAATATGAATAAAAAAGTATGGGTGTCCTGTGACTAACGGCTCTGGAAAATTCTCTTTCTCTCATCATCCTAGAAATTAGAAATATTCTTTGAGGATAGTGGGCGCATGAGTGTAACACAGATAGACTTTAGAAGACAGCGTCATAGAGTTAGGACAGGGGTTTCTAAATGGGCTTCTGGTAGGGAATACATACATTTCCCATGATACATAGAAAGGGTGTATAGAGTCTGTATGCGCTATTTAATATATAATGTATGGTACTAGCGGGTAATACTGGATGGGTGTAAGGGACCTACAGAGACACAGTTGGCACTGGTGGTTATACGTGCTGGTGGGGGTAGGGCCTACAGGACCAGTTGCACTAGTTTAATACTGGATGGGTGAGTGCCTACAGGACAACAGTTGGCACTATGGTTAATACTGGGTGGGAGGTATGGGCCTACATGGAGACAGTTGGCACTTGGTTTAATACTGGATTTGGAGTAGGGGACCTACAGGACATGGTTGGCACTAGTGTTTAATACTGGTTGGGGAGTAGAGGGACCTACAGAGACAGTGTTGGCACTAGTGGTTAATATACTGGATGGGAGTAGGAGGACCTACAGAGACTACAGTTTGGCACTAGTGGTTAATACTGGATTGAGTAGGGGACCTACAGGGACATGTTGGCACTAGTGGTTAATACTGGATGGGTGTAAGTGACCTACAGAGACACAGTTTGGCACTAGTGGTTAATACTGGGTGGGGGTAGGGGACCTACAGGGACACAGTTGGCACTAGTGGTTAATACTGGATTGGAGTAGGGGACCTACAGGGACATGGTTGGCACTAGTGGTTAATACTGGGTGGGGGTAGGGGACCTACAGGACACGTTGGCACTAGTGGTTAATACTGGATTGGAGTAGGGGACCTACAGGGACATGGTTGGCACTAGTGGTTAATACTGGATGGGGGTAGGGGACCTACAGAGACACGGTTGGCACTAGTGGTTAATACTGGATGGGTGTAGGGGACCTACAGAAGACACTGTTGGCACTAGTGGTTAATACTGGGGGGTAGGGACCTACAGAGACACGGTTTGGCACTAGTGGTTATACTGGATGAGTAGGGACCTACAGGGACATGGTTGCATAGTGGTATACTGGATGGGAGTAGGGACCTACAGAGACACGGTTGGCACTAGTGGTTAATACTGGGGGGGTAGTTGACCTACAGGACTGTTGCACTATGGTTAATACTGGATGGGGGTAGGGGACCTACAGGGACATGGTTGGCACTAGTGGTTAATACTGGATGGGGGTAGGGGACCTACAGGGACATGGTGGCACTAGTGGTTAATACTGGATGGGGGTAGGGGACCTACAGGGACATGGTTGGCACTAGTGTTATACTGGATGGGAGTAGGGGACCTACAGAGACACGGTTGCACTAGTGTTAATACTGGATGGGAGTAGGGGACCTACAGAGACCCAGTTTGGCACTAGTGGTTATACTATCTGGATGGATAGGGAACCTACGGGACATGGTTGGCACTAGTGGTTAATACTGGATGGGAGTTGGGACCTACAGGAGACATGGTTGGCACTATTGGTTAATACTGGATGGGAGTAGGGGACCTACAGAGACCACGGTTTGGCACTAGTGGTAATACTGGATGGGAGTAGGGGACCTACAGGACACGTGGCACTAGTGGTTAAACTGGATGGAAAGGGACTAAGGGAATTGTTGGCACTAGTGGTTAATACTGCAAGAGGAGTAGGGGACCTACCTTGACCCATGTTTTGTAATATTCCTCATATTGGTAAATAATATCGGGTTAGTGAGGGTTTTTTTTGGGGGCCTGTGCCTTTTCCAAGTGTGGCACAGGGCACCCAATGCAATACTGGTTTAGTTATGGTTTGCAATACATAGCATTGCTTGGTATGTGGGTGTAAAAACCCTACTCCCAGGTACTTTTCACACCCGGACTGCGGATCCGCTATCAGGAACCGTTACAGAGTGATACTGTATCACATGAGCTGGGGTCGGGTAAGAAATATTACATGGCCCTATGGTTGTCTTTAAGGGAATCTTCAACGCCAATAATACTTGAATGCCAGTTATTAATTAGAGCCACTCTCTGCTTTTATGTGCTCTGGTTTCAAGATCTCTGCAGAATAGATTGTGTTTTCTTTCTTGTTTAAGTTTTTATAAACATGAGTTTTAATTGATAAAGAATCTGTGCCCCTTCTCTTCACTCCATCATTGGGTATCATGGGGCCCTTCTCTCACTCCATCATTGGTATCATGGGCCCCTTCCTCAACTCCATCATTGGGTATCATGGGGCCCCTTCTCTTCACTCCATCATTGGGTATCATGGGGCCCCTTCTCTTCACTCCATCATTGGGTATCTGGGCCCCTTCTCTTCACTCCATCATTGGGTATCATGGGCCCCCTTCTCTTCACTCCATCCATTGGGTATCATGGGGCCCCTTCTCTTCACCTCCATATGGGGTATCATGGGCCCCTTCTCTTCACTCCCATCATTGGTATCATGGTGCCCCTTCCTTCACTCCCATCATTGGGTACATGGTGCCCCCCCCTTCTCTCACTCCATCATTGGGTATCATGGGGCCCCTTCTCTCACTTCACTCATCTGGGTATCATGTCGCCCTTCTCCTTCACTCCATCATGGGTATCATGGGCCCCTTCCTTCCACTCCATCATGGTATCCTGGTATCCTACGATTGGGGTTTCCTAGGTTTGTTGGACTATTCGGGCCTCCCAAGTTTTTCATTATAGATTAGGACCAAACAGGAAAGTTTTGAAAGCGGGTCTACATGTGAGATCCTTCGCCCCGACCAACCGTTAGAATTCCATCGGGCAGAACGAAGGACATTTCGCCGCCACCCGAGCGGGTGTTCCATAGAGGTTTTGTTTGACGTTTTTGATCGCTCTTTCGTCCGATCAGCATGCAATGTTTTGGTCTGATTGACCATACCCTGAACTATCAGCCATCTTGCCCAAAACATTGCGTTGTGTGTCCACCTTATAGGTGATCTCACAAAGGTCATCTCCCATGCAGCCAGATAAGGACACAACTGTCAGGAAACAGGGTAATAAGTAACTGTGTCTGACTGGTACCTGGGCTTTAGCTGTTTAAATAACTTCAGTTTATTTACTTAACCCAAGAGCCTTGCTTAGCCATGCAAATCAGTGGCATGGATAGCTCATTTTGCTGATGGTTCCTGATGGGAGATTCCCAGTGCATAATATATGGACCCCAGAGCGGTAGCTACGCTATGCACTGTACCAGAGGGGGAAACTCTCTATAGGTCAATGCTTCAAACAATGATATTGGCAAAGATCCCTGCACTGCACTTTCTGCTAATTTACTTGACTTTATTTGGAGCATTTAGTTACTTTTATAACCATGTTGAAAACACAGACCACATAAGACAATGACACTAATTCCAAGGATATGAACCAGTTGGACCTGGGTGATACCTGCCACACACTTCTGACGGTTGCACAATTATTTACTGACCGAATTTCACCACTTTGCACCTTCTAACTTGGGCAGATTTTAACTTGAAGACTTCCCAAGATATTGCAGCCATCAGTAGGATCATCAGACATTTTTTCCAACAGGTTTCATCCCCTTCTCCTTGATAGACTGCCTGATATCACTGGTTAGTCTATCGAACGAATGGGTTGAACAAAGAAAAAAAAACATGTTGAATAGCTTGAGCGCTGAGAATCCCACCAGATTGTTCCTATTTGGTGTGTATATATATATATATATCTCTCTCATAACCAGGGCAACTCACGGGGACTTGTTATCCATATCACATAAAGGTGTCGAACTGCGTAGATCGTCCCGTGAGTGCCCTGGGTTCGAGAGATGGAGTGTATTTTCCTGTTTGGCACCTGGCCATTTAAAGTGGTGGAGTGCACAAGGCCATCTGGCTGGGTATATACATATATATAATATAGGGATATGCTGCTCAAACCTTTATTCAAAGTACTTTTTCAGGTGCGGCACAAGGTAGGACCGGCCATTTATAATTACACAAAGGACTCCAGACTCAACTACACCACACATACAATTATAATTGTAGATATATATACAGCTTACTATTCTTCAGATCAAGGTGCATCTGGTGATGACTAATGCAGTAAGAATACTCAGTCAATTTCTAATGATCCCTTTCATGTTTTTTTCCCTTTAAATCATCCATTCTGTTCGATATCCAGGCAGTCTATCAAGAAAGGGGAAGCCGTCGAATGTATGGCAGGCATCCCAGGTCCACGGCTTTTCAGCTTTACACACTGATTCTATCCTTGTAATGCACTTTCTTATGTGGTCTGTGTTATAACAATGGGTTATAAAGGAACTAAATGCTCCGAATGAAATCAACGCACATTAGCAGAAAGTGCAGTGCAGGATCTTTTACCAATAGGAATTTTTTTCTTGTGACCAGGCTCTACACTTATATATGGGATACTGTGCCCCTTACAGTGTAATATATAAGGGATAATGTGCCCGTTACAGTGTAATATATAAGATAGGGTGGCGCCCCTTACAGTGTATATATAAGGGATAATGCGCCCCTTACAGTGTAATACATAAGGTAATGCGCCCCTTACAGTGTAATATATCAGGATAATGTGCCCCTTACGTTAAGATAAGGGATGTGGCCCCCTTACATGTAATATATAAGGGATAGGCGCCCCTTACAGTGTAATACCATAAGGGGATAATGCCCCCTTACATGTAATATATAAGGGATAATTTCCACCTTACAGTGTAATATAAGGGATAATGCCGCCCCTTACAGTGTAATATATAAGGGATAAGTGCCCCTTACAGTGTAATATATAGGGATAATGGCGACCCCTTACAGTGTAATATAAGGGATAGTGCGCCCCTTACAGTGTAATATATAAGGGATATGTGCCCCTTACAGTTAATTATATAGGGATAATGCGCCCCTTACAGTGTAATATATAAGGGATACTGTGCCCCTTACATGTTAATATATAAGGGATAATGAGCCCCACTACACAGCGTAATATATAGGGATAATGCGCCCCCTTACAGCGTAATATATAAGGGATAATGCACCCCTTACATGTAAATATAAAGGGATAATGTGCCCCCTTACCGTGTAATAGTATAATGCGCACTTACAGTGTAATTATCAGGTATAATGTGCCCCTTACAGTGTTAATATATAAGGTTAAATGGAATGCCCCCTTACAGTGTAATTATAAGGTAATGCGCCCCTTACAGTGTAATAATTAAGGGATAATGCGCGCCCTTACAAGTGTAATATATAAGGGATCATGCGCCCCTTACGTGTATATATAAGGGATTAAATCCGCCCCTTAGACTTGTAACTAGTCGGTCTGTGATTGGTCAGTAAGAGGGGTAGGAGTGTCCAGGTCCAGATTGTAACCTTACAGTCTAGAGGAGATGGGGATGAGACATAAGGTGACAGATCAGTATCTGTAACTAGGTTGTCAGTGGGTTATAACTAGTCGGTCTGCGATGGGTCAGTAAGAGGGGTAGGAGTGTTCAGGTTCAGATTGTAACCTTGTCTGAAGAGTTTTGAGGCTGCGTTTGAAGATAGTGATGGCGAGTGATGTATAAAGCGAGGAAGGGTGCGTTTGAAGATAGTGATGGCGAGTGATGTATAAAGCGAGGAAGGGAGTTCAGAGATCAGATCAGAGATGTATGGGGGGCTTGTGATGGGATCAAATATGAATAAAAAAGTATGGGTGTCCTGTGACTGCCTGGAAAATTCTCTTTTCTCTCATCATCTGTCATGGGGCCCCTTCTCTTCACTCCATCATTGGGTATCATGGGGCCCCTTCTCTTCACTCCATCATTGGGTATCATGGGTATCCTACGATTGGGGTTTTCCTAGGTTTGTTGGACTATTCGGGGCCTCCCAAGTTTTTCAATTGGGATAATACGCCCCTTACAGTGTAATATATAAGGGATAATACGCCCCTTACAGTGTAATATATAAGGGATAATACTTAAACACTGCAAAAAATGCTGAGTCATTGTCCAGGCATGAACACTGAAATGAGCGGAGTAGTGGAATATAAGAAATGAGTCACTTAGTGACATAGCTGAGTGATTTTTATAAGGATATATACCACTGCAGCTCCCAATATAAAATATCACACTTATGTATTATATTATGTAATTATATTTATATCATTTATATATTATTATGTACTGAACTATTTATGTATTTGTATGACTTTTTTGTATTTTGTTACTGTACAGCGATGCATCCCCAAGTGGCGCTATATAAACTATACATACATACATACATACATACATACAGAGGAGAAACTTGCTGTCAATGCATTTTGACTATTACACACCCTCTGCAGATCGTGGGGACTGCAGTGTAATGGCCAAAATGTTTCTGCTTTATAATTTAAAAATGAATTTCTATAAATGAACCTTTATTTAAACATGTCACACACAAATGCAATTTTCATATCAGAGTTTATTATTTATTGCCATAAATATATATTACATGTTCTGCTGGTACAATATGTCATTATTTTCACAAATGTAAGAAACGGGAAATGATTTTTTGGGCCCACAGTGATAGGAACTTTTGGCTGTTAATTGATTGACACTGGTTAAATAAATATGAAATAGATACTGTATGAAATGTACAGTAAAGCTTCGAAACGTAATTATGGCAACACTTTCTGGACTATAAGTGCATACAAATCTCTTTTAAAATAAACTTAAACTCTAATTAAGAATTTGATCATTTCTAAAGCCTAAGTGATATATGGTAGATAGGGATTACTAGTATTGTGTTTTCTAATGCATTTGTAATGGTTCAAAATGTACTGATTATACTTGGATTACAAGGTTATTGGGTGCTTAAAAGACAACTGTAGTGTCCAAGCTCCACCCCCATCTTAGTCTGAGATCTATCCAATGGGAAAAAGTACTTCTTACAGAGCATCTTCCCATTGGTTAAGCCATGAGCCTTGTTTAAACTTAAGCCTAGCTATAGCATTGGGGACTGATTAGTGTGGTTGGCTGTTGACTTCAGTTCTTGAGATGGTCAGATTTTTAAAGACAATCATCAGATCCCTCATAGAAGTATAATGTCTCTAGGAAGCACGGTGGCTCAGTGGTTAGCACTGAGGTCCTGAGTTCAATTCCACCCTTGGACACATCTGCAAGGAGTTTGTATGTTCTCCCCGTGCTTGCATGGGTTTAATCCGGGCACTCCGGTTTCCCCCACAATCATTAAGACATACTGATAGGTTGTATGTGTCATATATGTGCTTAGATTGTAAGCTCTTTGGGGCAGGGCCTGATGGGATCCCAGCTGCTTTTCCTGCCTGTGGGTGGTGGTGAGCTGTAGCCGATCATTAAAAGAACATGACTATTTTTGCAGAAGAAAATGTGATTCACAAAAAATTGCATGGAGTGTACACTGCCTTAGATGAGTGGTTGGGATAACTATAGAAGTCTGACAGATAAGATTTTTTTATCTGTCAGACTTCTATAGTTATCCCAGCTCAGTGTGTCAGGGCTTAATACCCTAAATAAGCCCTGCCCTGGAGACCACCCCAGAATGCGGGAGGCTCCCGCATGTCGTGGAAGGAGGGGGATGTCTGAAAAATGAACGAGCAATGAAGTTAGGAGAAAGATATAAGGTGAGCAACAACAACAAAAAATGATGTACAGGGTCCTGCATTGCTGTCTTATAGTAATGGTAGACTGGTTAGTGCAGTTATGGTAGACTGGTTAGTGCAGTAATGGTAGACTGGTTAGTGCAGTAATGGTAGACTGGTTAGTGCAGTAATGATAGACTGGTTAGTGCAGTAATGGTAGATTGGGCAAATGGGCGTAACTGCAGGCCCCCCCACGAGATTGGAGGCCCCCCTCCCCCTCCATGATCAGCTGTTTTTAAACAAATGAATAAAACATGCACACGATCAGCTGTTTAAAAGACCAGACCCGAACTTCTACTTATCCATTACTGTGGCCATACTTAAAGGGTAACTAAAGTAAAAAAAAAATTAATTTTGATTTATAATAAAAAAGGTTTGTTTTTTTTAACCCCCATGTGGCACAGTTACATACACCTACTGACCTACCCCTCCATTACTGTTGCAGCCATACCTAAAGGGGTAACTAAAGTAAAAAAAAAACAAATTTTGACCAATCATCAAAAAAGTTTGTTTTTTTAACCCCCAACCCGACACAGGTACACACACCTACTGATCTACTTATCCATTACTGTGGCAGCCATACTTAAAGTTAAAAAAACTAATTTTGACCAATCATCAAAAAGATACAGAGAGATTTAATAAAAGTTCTTATCATTGAAAATGGTGCTAACCAATCAGATGTTAGCTTTCTGATTGATTGGATCAAAATTAGCACCACTTTGGGCTGGGTACACACAAAAGTTTTTTTTTGTCCCAAACAAGCTTTCACTACAAACTCATCATTCCCATTATTGAGTTTTAAAATCTGCAGCAAACACACATATTCCCTTCCAAAATCAGCCCTTCAAGCCAAATTCAAAGTTTATACTTAAACTTTCCCTTTCTAGCTGTTATTGGTACTTTCCGTACGGTTGTTAATTTACCACCATGGTAGCAAATTTAGGACCAAGGCCACGATTGTTAAGGTTCAATCTCCACTTGAACTATACAGCTCCTCGCACTCCCACGTCCCTTTTAATCTTCCAAGGTGCTGCTTCCCTCCAATGCTCAACCATAAGCAGTACTTTAATAATCCAAAATAGTACCAGGTAGGCGCACTCAAACAAGATATAATTGTGTTTTATTAGTGATATAGTGGTGCACCGCTATATCACTAATAAAACACAATTATATCTTGTTTGAGTGCGCCTACCTGGTACTATTCACGATTGTTAAGGACCGATGTGGTATTGTATGGCAATAACGCTGTATATTGGTATTTTACTAACCCACTAACCCACCCATCTAAGCCACTAAGGGCCCTCTTTGTGAACGCGTGGTACCGCAATTTACCGATAATGTACGACCTGCTTGTACATTTACGCCTGACGTTTGTTAATTAACCAACGTTCAGTAAACTCCCACAATGGTATTCTGTGGGGATCGTTCTGCTTAGCGTATAGTACGAAATGTAACCAACCAACCATCATTTACCCCCAAAAGAAAAGTAAAATCACTGAAAATCCTTTAGCAGTCGTTTTATTATGTCGACTTTGTCAAACAATGAGCATTGCAATAGCAAATACAGACAAAATACAACAATGGCCAAGCTTTTATCTCTGGGCTGATGTTCCTTAATCTTCTTTGAATTTGCAGCACTGCCCCTGCGGAATAGAGTCCTGCGGTACCAATTAAACGAGACCCAGGGCTCATACACAAGTCAATAAATAGTACATAGGCAGAACAAAACACAAGAGGGAAAAGAAACATTCCGTCGCTCCCACGCTGCTTATGAGCGTTTATATAACAGAACAAAGATTAAGTGCAGATTTTAACATTAAACAATGAATGCCGCCACTAATAAAATGCAAATAGTGGGCTTTGTCGATTGAAAAGAGACAACAGTCATTTGTTACCTATCCCGGAATAATCCACTAGGGGGCAGAAATCTTTTTTTCTGCCGAAAGAACACTCTGGTACCCAGTGGATTGCAAAATTGTAAACTTAAATTTTCGTTCATTCCAATAAAATCCTTTTAATTAATAAAACATGGGTGCAAATCCTATTGTAAAATTACCAATAAACTTAAATAAGCAATGTTCCCTCTAAGTGATTATGGGCTCTGTGCGCTAAATTATATGTCCAGAAAATAGTGCTAAAACTGCGTATGTTCTCTGCATGTTTGGCGTGTGCTATTGTAACCTAGCGTGCATGCGTACAGTTCAGAGGGAACTACCCACAAGGCCACACAAGGTGATATCTGCAATGATTACAACATGGAAGAGCAAATCTAACCACCTAAATTGACTCTCAAATGCTTTTCCCTAATGGAGATCTTTTTTAATTCACCCCCCCGCTAAGCAAAGTAAATCGTAGCAATAATAATTGGAGATACAATATTTTCTGACCTTGACAAACAAATAATGACTGTGCTGGCAATAGCCTCAATATGGAAAAACTCCAATATGGATCCTTTATAAATACTGGCCAAATGGTTAAAGGAGAAGTTTTCTTTTGATTAAACCTGAGGCTTCTGGTAAAGATCCCGTTTTGTATTCTACCCTGGACAAAGATATTTACAGATTAGGATCATAATAATGTACCCACCCGCAGGGCCGTACACATTTACAATTGCAGCCGTACCATTTTGATTGCAGCCGTAAATTTACACAATTGTATGATCGCCCATACAATGCCATTGTGGTAGTTTACTATCATATGGTATTGTACGGCCAAGTGGCCATTCATATAACCCACAGTATCGCAAATTTGTGCATTTTAGTAAAGGTGATCGACCAGGAATTGTTGGAAATATCTACCAAACCTGACAGGTACAATCAACTTAAATTCTCTGACCTGACTAATAAAGGTTTGACCCATTCTACGCTCAATAACAATTACTATGATTAAATGTTAAAACGTTTAAGGGTAAGCATTGCATTTACCAGTTTATCGAATTTTATACCCTATAACTTTACCCTAGGTATACATGGGTAATTTTTTCACCAATTCGATAGGTTCAATCGAAATATTGACTCGTGTATGCCTTCTGTTTGTAGACTACTTCAAGTGGTATCTGCCAGTCTATCCAGCAGAAGGGGAACGGACCTGTTAGACCCTTTTTATCGATCACATCTGCAGCTGCATGCTGAAATCTGCCCAAGACAGTCGGTGCAAGGTGGTAAACATAGTAATGGAGGCTGAATAAAGACACACGTCCATCTACTCCAAGCTTTATAACCAACCCATTAACCTAACAGCTGAAAACTTTCCCAACTCAATTGGTACTAAGGGAAGTACCAGGCCTACCATCTATTGTATAGATGGAGGAAAGTACAACCAGATAAATATACGTTTTTATATAGGGGCAAAAAGCTTCTGTTGTAATCAAAAGAGAACGTACCCTTTAAAAGTATATTATGTGACCAGAAATACTCCATGTTAAGCTACTTACCATTCACAATTTAAACACACAACAGACACACATAGCAAACACGTGATAAAGGAGCCCATACATACAACAATCCCGATAATCGCCAGACCCTTTGTGGCCGATGGTCCAATAAGCAGTCTGATCTTTTCCTATTGGACATGCAGTTCGATACTGGGATCAGATTGTTGCATGTGTGGCCCCCTTCAGTCACCCAAGCTTTAAATGTCTTCACTGTAGCAATTTAGAAATTGGAAACCACAACATGGAATTATATTATCGCTATACAAATATATAAAGTATTATAAATTACTAAGCAGCTCAGATATGTTTACACACTAACGCCGCCCATACACCAGCCTGACAATACAACAACTCAATGTTCCATCCAACCCCACGTACCGGTTTCTTACCTTGAGATGTTTCTGTGACATTCCAGTAATGTGGTTTGCAAAGTAACCGGGCTGGGCGGTTATCTGGAATATTGCTGGAATGTCAAAGGTAAGTCTAAGAAATGTCTGGGCAGAGTAACCCTCCTGTGTACATGGCCTTTGCCCTACATCACATTGGGTTTCTTTATTGAGACAAGGAATGCAGCTGAGCCTTCTTGCAGATCCAGTGATAGATTTGTCCCACGATTAAACCCTTAGAATTTATATGTATATGGCCTTTTCTCTGCATAGAAAGCAGAATGTAGGCAGGGTATCGGGGCCGGTTCTAGACATTTTTGGTGCACAAAGCAAATCTCCCTTGGTCCTCCCTTCCCAATAGAAATACCTCCCAACCACCTCTTACAGTGGATTAAAAACCTCGGCCAAGATGATTATACTATATGCAACCAGGAAAGCTACAGGAAATTAGATTATCGCTGATAAGGATCCCCTTTGAATGGCACCCTCCACCCTCTCAGTGCCCTAGCAGTTTGCGCCTTGATCGCCTATGCCTAGAAACGGCCCTGCAGGGAATGATGGGAATCGTAGCTTTCAAAACTTCTGGAAGACTGCAGGCTGGACATCCCTGGGTCAGGCAGATGTCCTTACCATATGTCTCAATAACAAAATCCCACCAGCCTAACAATGAATCGTCTCCCACATCCCTTTACATTGGCAAAATAATAAGCAGATCCTTTTAACCAAATCTAAAATAAATACATAGAACACAGCACGGGAGCACATTATACACCATTTAAATAACTTTACTGTGCCCCTATCTACATGGTCGCTCATGGATAACAGTGCTATAAAAATATAGCAAATAATGCAAAAATATACACATTGTCAACCTGTATTGTGGGACTCACCGGTTAACTAAGACTGACACCCCAGCTGGACCCTGGTCCCTCTCGCTCTCCCCATATACATAATAAAACTTGAAACAAAAATAACACAATTCTATGGGTTAAAGGGGAAGTTGAAATAGAAAAAAATGATTTTAGTCTGCATGTAATCATTTAAATTTTGAACTTACAGGGAGATTCAATAAAAGTTCTTATCGTTTAAAATGGTGCTAATTTTGCCCCAACCAATCAGATCTTATTTAACATTTGTAAGCTAACATCTGATTGGTTGGGGCAAAATTAGCACCATTTTTAACGATAAGAACTTTTATTGAATCTCCCTGTTAGTGCGTACTCTTTTGTACACAATAAAGGAGGGAGAGCGAGATGACCAATTAAACACACAGTCCGGTGAGATCTTTGCACGTCCATTCATAATTTCACCCACTGAGTCCATCCTTTCCTTTGTTGCTGAGTATTTCCGGTCTAGTTCCTGTAAATGTGATAAGCAATAGGTAAAGTGCTAGCGCTCCATGCAAACAGCTCAATTCAACATTAAAAATATATATCTATCTATATATCTATACGTTACATATCTAATTAGCAATTACAGGACCTTCCAAAGGATATATCAATTCCAAAAACAAATACTAAAAATGTCTTTAAGGCACCGTTGTAGCCAGCTCAGAAGTTCCAATTTCTTGTCTTCAACCCTATACTTGAATATAAATGTACCGTCATTTTTTTGCAATGCATTAGTCTACCAGACTTAAGATGATAGTTATCAAAGTATCATAGCCTCAAAGTCCGTGAAGGTTTAAGAAGTGAAGTAATACTGGCTAGATGGGGGTAGGTCAATATTCTACAACAAGGTTGAAGATGTGTCACGTAAACGCAAAAATGTAGCATTTAAGCCAAAGCGTAGTGCTGTTTTCTGTAATAAATTCAGGATATACATCCGACACATAATAAATTCTTCTTCCATATACAGGTCTTTATTTCCTAAGTGCATAATGAGGTCACAGGTGTAACACAATTTGAGACCCACCAAAGGAGAACAAGGAATGTTTCCCTTCGTTCAGGGGGTTACAAACTACTTTGCTGCCATTTCTTGGTAGACTTAGCAGAGTCCTGACCAATTTATTTAAGAGACCAAACCACATACGGAAGCCTCTAGGTCTCTCATAAGCACCAAGACTTTGCATCACCCAGTTAGTCTTTGAATACATCTGTGGACACTCATTGTGGATTTGTATATAGTATTTCCAAAGTGCCAACCCTTAAGCACCATTGACAGGACACAATCTAAGACAGCCAGCTGTCTGTGGAAGTAACATAAAAACAGAAGCCGCCAGGGCCTATTAAAACAGCTGCAACTCTAGAAAGACCACCAGGGCCTGTATAGCAAATTTCAGTAAAGCCATAGTAACCTCCAGGGCTACCATAATGGGATATATTTAAACATTTTTAGAGCCACCTGGGCTAATTATGGAGTAGGTTTAAAAAAACAAAACCTCACAAGCCACCAGGGCTTAATACATGAGGTTCTTTTGGAGTAGTCCTGCTGGTTGCCTTAGGCATGCATGCAGGAAACACTAACCTAAATGTGGGAAGGTTTAACAGAAAAGGACCACTGTAGCAGGGATCTCCCAACTTCCCAGACCAATCATCCAACATGTTTCAAGGTTATTAAGTTATTCCACCAGTTAACAGAGAAATAGCCACCATGACTGTCTCCTGCTAACTAACACTTGGGTGAACTCTGTTATTTGTCCGTATCGACTTCCTCTTTTTATTCTGGGCATAGTTTCTTATCTGCATGGGGATCAAAGTGGGTTCTTCTCCCCTGGCCTTGTCTACAGTAATCACCCTGCACACTGCCGAGTTTTCTACCAGTGTTTGTGGAGCTTTGGGTGTTTTTGGAACCTGCAAAGAATCTTTTGAAATGCGACCGACTCCATTGCGTTTGGAACTTCTTATATGCAAAGCTGCTGTGCTTTGCTCTGTTCTATTGGAAGGCTGGAGGTTTGAAATGCTTCTGCGGGTTTTAGGGGCATCATGTTTCCCACTCTTAGGACTTTTCTTCTTGGATGTCCTTGACTGTAGATCTTCAAGGCAACACT
>JAACNH010001627.1:37500-64452 GCA_019447015.1 Hymenochirus boettgeri | reverse complement strand
TAAGTCATGTTAACACAGCCACACAGCTAAGCCATGTTAACACAGCCACACAGCTAAGTCATGTTAACACAGCCACCACGCTAAGTCACGTTCACACACGCCACACACCTAAGCCACGTTAACATAGCCACACAGCTAAGTCACGTTAACACATCCACACAGCTAAGTCATGTTAACACAGCCACACAGCTAAGTCACGTTAACACATCCACACAGCTAAGTCATGTTAACCGATATAACATCGATATAACATCGTTTAGCATGACTCCAAAACTGGAGCGGTGTGCCCATTGGTGCATCGTCCTGACAGTGGCTGCAGTCAAGGCTTTTTTTTTTTTTGCAGTAAAGCACACACTACATGTTTACACATTACATGTCAGTGTACACTAGAGAAAGGACTATGTTCCGAAACATATACAGGGTTATTCAATAAAAGTTCTTATCGTTAAAAATGGTGCTAATTTTTCCCCAACCAATCAGATGTTATTTAACATTTGAAAACCTACATCTGATTGGTTGGGGCAAAACTAGCACCTTTTTTAACAATAAGAACTTTTATTGAATAACCCTGTGTGTGTTGCTTTACAGTCCATCTATACTCTTCCCTTATTTCGTTATTATGCTACATTATATTATATTATATTAAATCATTCTTAAATATATTATATCGTATTATATTATACTATATTATATTACACTATATGTTACTATATTATATTACACTAGATTGTATTATATTGCATTATATTATACTATATTATATTAAATTATATTACATTATACTCTATATTTATACTATATTAATCATACTAATTAATTACACTATATTATACTCATTATATTATATTACA
Source organism: Hymenochirus boettgeri (assembly GCA_019447015.1). NCBI lineage: Eukaryota > Metazoa > Chordata > Amphibia > Anura > Pipidae > Hymenochirus > Hymenochirus boettgeri. Next base: position 63,601 of record JAACNH010001627.1, on the reverse strand, counting down.
CTATATTATACTATACTACATTAATTATCTATATTATACTATACTACATTATTTATACTATAATTATACTATACTATATTTACTATACTCATATATTATACTATATTATACTATACTACATTATATTATACTGTATTATACTATACTACATTATATAACTATACTACATTATATTTACTATATTATACTAATACTACACTTATATTATACTATATTATACTATACTACATTATCTTATACTATATTATACTATACTACATTATATTACACTATATTATACTATACTACATTTATATATACTATATTATCCATACTACATAATTAATTATACTATATTACACTATACTACATTATATTATACTATATTATACTATACTACTTATCTTATATATATTATATTTACTAATTTATATTATACTAATTATCATACTACATTATATCTACTATACTACATATATTAATACTATATTATACTATACATTCATTATAATACTATATTATACTATACTACATTATATTATACTATATTATACTATGCACATTATATTATACTAATAGTTATACTATACTACATTTATTATACTAGATTAACTATACTAATTATATTATACTATATTATACTATACTACATTATATTATACTATATTATACTATACTTACATTATATTATACTATATTATAACTATACTACATTAAGTATTATACTTATTATACTATACTTCATTATATTATACTATACTACATTACATATACTATATTTACGATACTTACACATATAATTATACTATATTATTTATACTACCATTATATTAATATCTTATACTATACTTGCCTTATATATACTATATATACTATACTACATTATATTATACTATATTATATATCTATACTACATATTATACTATACTATATTTATACTATACTCTACATTATATTATACTATATTATACTATACTACATTATATTAATACTAATATTATATACTCATTATATTAACATATTATATTATACACAATTATATTATACTATCTTATACTATAACTAACGCTATATTATACTATATTATATATACTACATTATCTATACTAATATAACTATACGACATTATATTATATTTATCAACTACATTATTTTACATTATACTATATTATACTATACTTCATTATCTTATACTATATTATACTATACTACATATATTTACTACATTATTTATACTATACTAACATTATACTTATATCTATATTATAACTATACTACTTATATTATACTAATTATACTATACTACATTATATTATACTATATTATATTATACGACATTATATTATACTATATATAATACAATATACTACTGTATATTATACTATATTATACTATCTACATTATATTATACTACTATTATACTATACTAAATTATTATATACTATATTATACTATACTATTTATATTAATACTATTTATACTATACTACATTATATTATACTATATTATACTATACTACATATCTATCCTATATTATACTTATACTAATTATATTATACTATACTACATTATATTATTACTTATATACTATTATACTACTTATATTTACTATATTATACTAACACATTATATTGATACTATCATATACTATTATATCTACATTATATTATACTCTACTTATACTTATACTATATTATATTATACTATATTATACTATACTACCTATTATATTATACATATATTTTACTATACTACTATTATATTATATTATAGATATATTACACTACATTATATTATTCATTATACTATATTATACTATACTTCATTATATTATACTATATTATATTATACTACATTATATTATACTATATTATACTATACTATGTTATATTATACTATATTATACTATACTACATTATATTATACTATAATTATACTATACTACATATATTATACTATATTATACTATACTACATTATTTATACTTTATTATACATCCTTACATTATATATATACATATTATATTATACTAATATATTATACTATGTATATCTACTATTTATATTATACTATATTATACTATACTAAATTATATTATACATATTATACTATACTACATTATATTCTCTACTAGATTATCTATAATAATTATGATCTATACTACATTATATTATATATATTATCTATACTACTTCTATTATACTATATTATACTATACTACATTATATTATACTAATATATATTATACTACATATATTATACTATATTATACTATCTATTGTATTAGTATCTATATTATACTATACTACATTATATTATATATATTTAACTCATTACTACATTTATTATCTTATATTATATTACACTACAATTATTCAATTATACTATATTATACTATACTTTCAATATATATTGACTAATTATACTATATATACTACATTATATTATACTATATTATAACTATACTACATTATATTATATATATTATACTATACTACATTATTTATACTATATTATATACTATACTACATTATATTCATACTATATTATACTATACTACATTATATTATACTATTATATATACTTATTATCTAAATGTATTATACTTGATATATCTATATTATACGATACTATTATTATATATATCTACTATTATACTATACTACATTATATTATACTAATATACTATCACTTTACAATTATAATTATGATTATATACTTATTATTATACTATACTAAAATATTATATTATACATATTATACTATATAACTAGACTTATATTATAATCTATACTTTATTTATATTATACTATCTAATCCTATGTATATTATTACTATATTGTACTATACTATGTTTATTATACTATATTATACTATACTATTCATTATATTTTACTATAGTTATACTATACTATATTATTTATACTATATTATACTATACTAAATTATATTATACTATACCTACATTATATTAAAATAAAATACTACTTTTATCTATATCTACATTATTATTATACGTATATTACTATACTACATTTATACTTATACTATATTATATTATACTACTTATATTATACTATATTATACTATACTAGTTATATTACTACTATACTTAATACTATATACATTTATTATACACTTATTATATACTATACAATTATATTATTATTATCACATTATATTATCTACATTATATCTTAATTATACTATATTAAATAATAACTATCTTCATTAATATTATACTATATTTACTATACTATTATTTATACTATATTAATACTATATATTTACTACATTATATTATACTATATTATACTATACTACATTATATATACTATAATTATACTATACTACATTATATATTATACTATACTACATGATATTATAACTATATATTAATACTATACTACTTATATTATATCTAATATTATACTAACTTACATATATTATAACTATATATACTACTATATATTATACTATACTATTAACTTATACTATTATATACTATACCTATCATTATATTATACTATATTATACTATCTACATTAATTTCACTATATTATACTATATACTACATTATATTATACATATATCTATACTTATTATATTATACTATATTATACTATAACTACATTATATTATACTATATTATACTATACTACATTATATTATACTATATTATATCTACTTACGACTATATTATACTATATTATACTATACTATGATTATATTATACTATATTATACTATACTACATTATATTATACTATAAATATTATACTTATATATATTATACATACTACAATTATATTATACATACTATTTATTACTATATTACTAAATTTATATTATACTATATACTATTATATTATACTATATTATACTATACTACATTATATTATACTATATTATACTATACTAAAAATAAAAATACAAACTAATTATATTATACTATATTATACTATACTACATTATATTATACTATATATTTATAACTATACTACATTATATTATATTATATTATATTACACTACATTATATTATACTATTTATACTATATTATACTATATTTTCATTCTATTACATTATACTATATATACTATACTACATTTATTATACTATATTATTTATACTACACTTATATAATACAATTATACTATACTATTTATATTAACATAGTATACTATACTACATTATATTATCCTATATTATACTATAACTATAATTATATTATACTATATTATATTATACTAATATTATATTTATACTATCACTAATTTATTAACTATATTATACTATACTACATTATATTATACTATATTATTATACTACATATATATACAATATTATACTATACTATTTATTTATACATAACTAACTATCTAATTATCTTATACTATATTATATATACTATTTATATTATACTATCTAATTATATTTATACTATACTACATATATATACTATATATATTATACTACATTATATTATACTATATTATACTATACTATGTTATATTATACTATATTATACTATCTTACATTATATTTCCTATATTATACTATACTACTATTTATATTTAACTATATTATCTATCTACATATATATATTAATACTATATATATCTATAACTACATTATATTATACTATATTATACTATACTACATTATATTATACTATATTATACTATACTACATTATATTATACTATATTTACTAATAACTACATTATATATACATATTATACTATACTACATTATATTATACTTATTATACTATACTACATTATATTATACTATATATAACTATACTTCATTATATTTACTATATTATACTATACTACATTATATTATACTATTTATATTACTACATTATATTATACATATTATATTATATACTACATTAATATTATACTATATTATACTATACTATTTATATATATATTTTATACTATATTATACTATACTACATTATTTATACTATATTAATACATACATACCATATATATACTATATTATACTATACTAATTATATTATACTATACTACATTATATTATACTATATTATATATACTACCATTATATTATACTATATTTACTATACTATTTATATTATATATATTATACTCTATACTATTAATATATACTATATTATACTATACTCATTATATGAATTATCTTATATTAACACTATATTTTACATATACTAATTATACTATATTATTATTTCCATTATACTTACTATATTATACTATCATTATATTATACTATATTATATTATACTACATTATATTATACTAGATTTACTATACTATATTATATTATACTATATTATACTATACCTACATTATATTATACTATTATATATACTACTACTACATTTATTACTATACTATCATTATACTATACTAAATTATATTATCCTATACTACATATTTATACTATCTTATCTATAACTACATATACATATATATACTATATTATATTATACTACACTTATATTATACTATATTATACTATACTACATTATATTATACTATATTAATACTATTACTACCTTAATATATATACTATATTTACTATACTACATTCTATTATACTATATTTCCTATACTACATTATATTTACTATTATACTATACTACATTATATTATACATATATACATATATCTACTTATAATTATACTATATTATACTATACTTCATGATATTATACTATATTATACATACACATTATATTATACATAAATATATTATACTATACTATATATATCTACATAATTATACTATACTACATTATATTATACTTATATATACTACATATATTATCATTATATATCAATTATTATACTATACACATTATCTTATACTATATATACTATACTACTATTATATTATACTATATTTACTATACTACATTATATTATAAACTTTTATATATACTATATTATACTATACTACTTACTATTATACTATATTATACTATACACTATATTATACTATGTTATACTATCTATACTTATAATATTATACTATATTAATATACTACTAATATTTATACTATTTATCACGTATACTATTTATATTACTACATGTATATATATTACTATACACATTATATTTACTATACTATATCCTATACTAACTTATTTAATTTACTATATTACGACTTACTTATATTATACATTATACTATTATCACTATACTTCATTATATTTCTATATTACTATACTAACATATATTATACTATATTAGACTAATACTACATACATTATATATCTATATGTATACTATACTTACATTATATTATCAACTATATTATACTTACTACATTATATTATCTATATATTATACATACTTAACGATTATATTATACTATATTTAATACTATACTACATTATATTATACTATATTATAACTATACTACATTATATATATATATACTATACTATACTATACCTATATTATACTATCTCATATATACTCACATTATATATACTATATTATATATATATACTAATTAATCTTATACTACTTATTATACTATAGCTACATTATTATTATACGTATATTTTATACTATACTACTATTATATATAGACATATATTAATAGACTATCTTATACTATTATATATTACTATATTATACTATACTACATTATACTTATACTATACTACATTATATTATACTATTATATATAATATAGCTTACTATATTATACTAGTATACTATACTATTTTAGATTATTTATTATCTTATTAAGATTATTATTATTATCTTTACTAACAGGTTATGTTTTTTTTGTAAAACAAAAATTATAACTAAAAATAATACATAATAATACGCGGTAAACAAGTCCTATAGCAACCTCATTGCACTACTTGATTTGATCTCTTGGATCATTTACAATAGTCCTTAACTTCTCTCATTTAATCCTGCAAGTTGCTGCTCTGTGCCACTTTTTTTTTTTTGACTCGTTCCAAAAATCTCGAGCTGTGGACACTCTTCGCTTGACTTGATATCAAAACCCCCCCCCCCCCCCCCCCCCCCCCCCTCCCCCCCCCCCACCCCCCCCCCCCCCCCCCCCCCCCCCCCCCCCCCTTTTCCCCTTCCCCCGCCACCCCCCCCCCCCCCCCCCCCCCCCCCCCCTCCCCCTCCACTCCTCTCTCCTATCTTCTCCTCCTCCCCTCTCCCTCTCTCCTTCTTCTCTTTTACTATACTTACTACTATATATACTTTATACTATTATATTTAATATTTAACTACCTACTATTTTACATATTATACCTATACTACTTATAGTTCATATATTTACATTATACTACATTATACTTAACTATATTATATTATACTATATTATATTATAACTATAATTCTATTAACTAATATACTATTTATATTATACTATATTATACTCTACACATATATTATACTATATTATACTATACTACATTACTAAACTTCATATATTATCTATTCATATTATATTTACATATCTAGTTTACTTACTAATTATTACTATACTTCATATTTATACTTATGTACTTACTACTATTATTTTTATACTATACTACATTATATTATACTAATTATATATCTATAAATATATACTATTACTTATACTATACTCATTATCTTAAGACGTACTATTATCTTATAACTATATTTAACTTACTACTTATTTATACTATAACTACAATTATATATATATATTTTCATATTCCATATACTATACTACTCTATTATACTTATCGTAATTATATATTTATATTTCTATTTATTATACTATCTATCTTATACTTATTATTATCTACTTATATTATACTATATAATCCTATCATTATATTATACTATATTATACTATACTGACTTATATTATACTATATATATTATACATCATTATATTATACTATATTATAACTATACTACATTATATTTACTATAACTATCTATTATATTATAAACTCGTTTATATATACTACATTATATAATTATATCTATATATTATATTATAACTACATTATTTTACATTCACATTATATTATACTATACCTTCATATTATCTAATTTGTACTATACTAGCATTTATTATACTATATTATCTATACTAAATTATATATATATACTACTCTTATCTTATACTATAACTACATTATATTATACTATATTATCATACTTATTACATATCAGTACTACATTATACTATATTAACATACTACTATTATATTAACTATTTTTTACTACATATTCTATACATTTATATTAGTATGTTTTGACTATACTTATACTAACTTCATTATATTATACTATATTATATTTATACTAATTATATTATACTATATATCTATACTATTATATTAACTTTTTGATACTATACGTAACATTATATATATCTATATTATACTACTAACTCACATTATATTATACTATATTTACTATACTAACTATTATTATATCTAGCTACTATATTATACTATATTACTTCTCAATTATATTATCTTATTATATATTAACTACATATAATTATCTTATACTATATTTTCATCTATACTATATATCACTTATATGACTATTTATCTACTACATTATATTAATACTATATAAATTATATGAGACTATGATTATGCTATATTATTTAATATATTATATACTATTACTACTATACTATGTATAATCTATATTAATACTATATTATACTATACTCCATTATATTATAATATTATCTATACTAATTATATTATACTATACTACATTATATTATACTATAAAAAATTATAATTATCTACATGATATTATACTATATTATACTATACTATGTTTTATATTATACTATATTATACTATACACATTATATTATACTATATTATACTATACTACCTTCTATTATATATATTATATTACAACTACATTATTTACTTAACTATATTATAACTATAGTTCATTATTTCCATTATACTAGATGATACTATACTTCAGTCCTTATATTATACTATATTATTATTATAACTACATTATATTATATACTAAATTAATACTATACTATGTTATATTATACTATATTATACTAGACACCTTAGCTTAACTATATTATCTCAACGACATTATATTAATACTATAATTATACTATCCTAAATTATATTATACGAGACTACATTATCGTTACTATATTATACTAGACTACATTATATTATACTATCATTATATATACTACATTAATTAACAATATTAATACTATACTATGTTATATTTATTATACTATACTATCTACATTATATTATCTATATTATATATCTACATTATAGTATACTTACTAAATATATATACGATACTACATTATATTATACTATATTATATTATACTACTTAATTATACGATATTTACTATAACTATGTTTAATTATACTCTATTATAACTATACTACATTATATTATACTTATATAACTATACTACCTTAATTATACTATATTTGCTATACTACATTTATATTATACTATATTAATACTATACTACATTATATTATAACTATTATACTATAGCTACATTCTATTATACTATATTATCTAATACTACATTATATTATACTATTTATACTATAACTACATTATAGTAGACTATAGTATACTATCCTACTTATTTATACTATATATACTATACTACATTATATTATACTATATTATACTAGCTTCATTATATTATACTATTTATACTATACTACTTATAGATATACTATATACTATACTACATTATATTATACTATATTATATTATACTACTACATTATATTATACTTATTATCATACTCATGTTATATTATACTATTTTATACGTATACTACATTATATTTTACTATATTATAACTATACTACTTATATTATACTATATTATACGATACTCAATTATTGTATACATACTTACATATATTATACTATATTTATATTATACTCATTATATATACTATATTTATACTATACTATGTGTTATTATACTATATTATACTATACTACATACATTATATTCTACTATATTATACTATACTACATTAATTATATTATATTATATTCCAACTACATTAATTTTACATTATACTTATATTATACTATATTCATTATTTACATTATACTATATTATACTATCTTCATTATATTATACTATCTTATATTATACTACATTATATTTACTATATTATAACTATACTATGTTCTATGCTAACTATCTTATATATACTACCTTATATATTACTAATTATACATATATACGACATTCTTTATACTATATTATACCTACTAAATTATATTATCCATACTACATTAATGTTATACTATATTATACGATACACATTAATTTTATATTATTTATACTACAGTATTTATACTATATTATACTATACTATGTTATATTATACTAGATTATACTATACTACATTATATTTCCTATATTATCCTCTACTACATTATATTAGACTATACTACATTATATTATACTATATTATCTTATCCTACATTTATTATACTTATGATACTATACTAATGTTATATTATACTATATTATAACTATACTACATTATATTATACTAATATTATACTATACTTACCTTATATTATACTATAATTATCTATACTACATTAATTATACTCTATTATACCTATACTACATTATATTATACTATATTCTAATACTACATTAATATTATACTATAATTAACTTACTTTCAATTTATATTATACTAGATCTTATACTATAATACATATATTTATACAATATATTATACTACATTATATATACTAATATTATAACTATTACTAATTATATTATACTATATTATACTATCTACATTATATTATAAAATACTATATTATACTATACTACCATTATATTATATTATATTATATTACACTACATATATTCTCCAGATTATACTAATACTTCATTATGTATCTATTTATAACTATACTACCTGAATTATACTATCTACTTCTTATACTATAGTAATAACTATACTACCTATATTAGACTATATTATACTATACTACATTATATTATACTATTTTATATACTATATTCATTATATTATACTATATTTCTACGATACTACATTATATTATCTATATTTAATACTATACTACATTATTATTATACTATATTCTATTAATACTACATATATTATATCTATTTATACTATACTACCTTTATATTAAAACGAGATTTACTCTACTAGCATTAATATTATACATATTTTACTATACTACATTATATTCTACTATACTACATTATATTATACATATTATACTATAAAAACTACCTTCATTAACTATATTATACATACACCTTATTTATACTTATTATACTATACGAACATTCTATTATACTTCTATTATACTATCCTACATTATATTATACCATATTATACTTACTACATTATTTATACTATATTATAACTATAACTAATTTATATTATACTATATTATACTATACTACATTAATATTATACTCTATTATACTATCTAATTAATATACTATACTTATATTATCTACAATTATATTATCTAATTATACTATCCTACATTATTTATCTATATATACTATACTACATTAGATTATACTAATATTTACTATACTACATTCATATATACTATACACCTTATATTATACTATATTATACTTACTACATTATATATACTATAGTATACTATACTACATTAGATATTATACTATTTATACTATCTCCATTATTTATACTATATTATATTATCCTACATTATATTATACTATATTATACTATACTACATTCTATTATACTATATTATCCTATACTACATTATATTATACTATATTATACGAACTAACATTATATTATACGATACGCCATTATATTATACCTAATTATACATACTACATTATATTATACTATATTATACTATACGACATTATAATTATACTATATTATACTAACTACATTATATTATACTAATATTATACCTATTATATGTACTAAACTACATTATATATACTATATTATACTATACTACCTTATATTATACGCAATTATACTAATACTACTATAACACATTATATTATAACTATATTATACTAATACTACATTATATTATACTATATTAACTATCTCATTATATGATCTATATTATATACTATATTATACTATACTACATTTATTTATACTATATTATACTAGACTACATTATATTATCTAATCTTATACTATACTACATTAAATTATACTATATTTTACTATGCGAACATTATCTTATAACGATTTATCTATACTACATTATATTATACTATACTAAATTAATTACTATACTACATTATTATACTATAAGTATACTATACTCATTATATTATACTAATATTTTCTATAACTACATTATATTATACTATATTATACTATCTACATAATTTATACTATATGATACTTACGACATTATTTATACTATACTACATTATATTATACTAGATTAATACTATACTCTACATAACATTATTCTTTACTATATTATACCTATACTACATTATATTATACTATATTATACTGATACTACATTATATTATACTAATTATACTCTATACTTACTTACTATTATACTATATTCTATTATCTACATATATATACTAGAAATTATACTATACTACATATATTATACTATTTAGCCCTATACTAACATTATATTATACTATCCGACATTATATTATACTATACTACTTATCTTATACGATATTATACACAACTCCATATAATACACTATATTATACTATACTACATTAGATTATACTATATTATACTCTATCCTACATTATTTATACTATATTATACTATACTACTTATATATACTATACTACCTTATATATACGATACTACTTATAGTTATACATCTTTACTATACTACATTATATTATACTATATTATAACTATACTACATTATATTACTATATTATACTATACTACATTATAATTATATCTATTTATATTATCTACCTTATATTATACTATAATTATAACTATACTACATTATATTTACTATATTATAGCTAAACTACATTATATTAACTATATTAATACTATACTACTTAGTGATAATAACTACATATATTATAACTATATTAACTATACTACATTATATTATACTATATATACTATACTACATTATAAAAAAAAAAAAACAATTATACTATATTATACTGACTACTACATTTCTTATACTATATTATACTATATTATACTGTACTACATGATATTATACTATATTATACTATAACTACATTAATTATACTATTTATACTATAACTACTATATTATACTATATTATACATACTACATATATTATACTATATTATACTATACACTATATTCTACTATTTATACTCTATTATACTATACTACATTATATTATCTATATTATACGATACTACAATTATATTATACTCTATTTACTAGAAACTACATAATTATACTATATTTTACTATGCTACATATATTATCTATACTTATAATACTATACTACCTATATTATACTATACTAAATTTATTATACTATACTACATATATTATACTAGCTATACTATACTACATTATATTATATATATTAACATACTACATATTATACTATATTATACTATAGACTACATATATTATACGATATTTACATCCTACATTATATATATATACTATATTATACTATACTACATTATCTTATCTATACTACCTTCTTTATCTTATTTTACTATACTACATTATATTATACATTTACTACTATACTACATTATATTATACTATTTATACTATACTACCTTATATTATACTAATATAAGTATACTATACACTTAAGATTAACTAGATTATATTATACTACATTATATTATACTCATACTTTATACTATACTTACATTATATTTACTATATTATACTATAACTACATTATATTATAAACTAATAATTATATTAATACTACATTTATATTTTATACATCTTATAATACTATAATACTAACAATATATTAACTATATGATACTAGTACACATTAATTATACTATATTTCTATACTACAGTATTTTATACTATACTAATTATATTATACTACCTATATTATACTATAACTACTTATATTATACTCTCTTAATACTATACCTACTTATCTTTTACTATAATTATACTATACTACATTCTATTATACTCATTATACTATACTACATTATATTATACTAGTATAATAACTATACTACATTATATTAACTATATTATTACGATACTAATGTATTTTACTATATTAACTTAGCTACATATATTATCCTCTATTAGACTATACTACATTAGATTAATACTATATTATATAAGACTACATTCTATATACTATCTTATACTAATACTCACATTATATTATACTATATTATTACTCTACTACAGTTATATTATACTATATTATCTATACTACATTCTCTTATACTATATACTAACATTATATTATACTATATTTCTATACTAACATTATATTATACTATCTAATACGATACTGACATTTATATTATACTATATTATACTATCTACTTATTTATACTATATCTATTATATCTCATTATATTATACTATTTAACTATACTATATCATTATATTATACTATAATATACTATACTACATTATATTATACTATATTATACTATACTACCTTATATTATACTATAACGACCTTATATTTATACTATATTATACTATACTACATTATATTATACTATATTTACTCTTACTACATTATATATACTATATTATACTCATACTACATTATATTCCCTATATTATACTATTTTACTGTCCTATACATATATTAGACTATATTAATCTATAACTACATTAATATTAACTATAGTTCCACTATATCTACATTAATATTATACTATATTATACTATACTACATTATATTTACCTTATTATAACTATCTACATTTATTATACTATATTATACTATAGTTATACTATACTACATTTAATTCTACTATATTAATACTATACATATACAATTAGATTATACTATATTATACTATACTACATTAAATTATACTATATTTTACTATGCCTACATTTATTATCCTATATTATCTATACTACATTATATTATACTATATAAATTAGATTATACTATACTACAATTATATTATACTATATTATAACTATCACTACCTATATTATACTATATTATACTATACCTACATTAATTATACTATATTATACTATACTACATTGATATTATACTATAATTATACTATACTACATTATATTAAACTTATATTATACTATACTACATTATTATACATTACTACATTAATATTAGACCTATTTATCCTATACCTTACATTATATTTATACTATATTATCCGTACTACATTATATGACATACTATATTATACTATACTACATTATAGTCATCTATATTATACTATACTACATTAATTTATACTATAATAGTATACTACATTATTTATACTATATTATACTATACTACAATATATATACTATATTATACTATACTACATTATAATTATATATAACTACAGTATATTATACTATACTCATTATATTCTCCTATATATACTATAACTACCATTATAATTACACTATTATACTTATACATATTTATACTATATTATACGATACTACATTATATTATACTAATATTATACTATACTACATTATATTCTACTATACACATTATAATTATACATCCTACCTTATATTATACTTATATTAATAACTATACTACTTATATTACACTATATTATACTATACTACATTATATTATACTATATTATACTATACTACATTATATTGATACTATATTATACTATACTACATTATATTATACTTCTTTACGATACGACATTAATATTATACTATATTATACTATACTACATGATATTTACTATATATAACCTATACTACATTATCTTATACTATATTATACTATACTACTTATATATAACTATATTAGCTATACTAACAATTATACTATTTATAACACTAATACTACATATATTATACTATATTATACTATAACTACATTATATTATTACACTATATTATACTATAACTTAACATTAGATTACACTATATTATACATACTACATTATTTATTACACTATATTATACCTATACTACATTATATTATACTATATTATACATACTAACATTTATTACACTATTTATACTATACACATTATATTACACTATATTATACGATACTACCTTATATTATACTATATTAAATTATCTATACTACATTATATTATAACTAGATTATCTATACTACCTTCTATTACACTATAATTATATATACTAGACATTATATTATACTATATTATACTATACTACATTATATTATCCTATATTATACTACTAACATTATAATTACACTATGATTATACTATACTACAATTATATATCTATATATACTATCTATACTACATTATCTTATACTATATTATACTATACTACATTATATTATACTATATTATACTATACTACATTATATTATACTATATTATACTATACTACATTATATTATACTATATTATACTATACTACATTATATTATACTATATTATACTATACTACATTAAATTATACTATATTTTACTATGCTACATTATATTATACTATATTATACTATACTACATTATATTATACTATATTATACTATACTACATTATACTCTATTATATTATACTACATTATACTCTATTATATTATACTACATTATATGATACTATATTAAATCCTACTAAATTATATTACACTATATTTTATATCATAGTGTTTTTCTAATATATTTAATCTCCTTTGCTCCATCCCCTTGCTGGCGTGGACAGGCCTCTCTGGGCGCAGGCAGGTCCCTATTAACTCCCTCTAGGGCCCACACTGCACCAGCTCATTCATGTCACTCAGAGGGGATATTAGGTTGAGCAGTTGCAGCTGGACTCTGATTCCATTATCCCCCCTGTGTATCCTATTAGTAGTCAATTACCCAGTGGAGCCCTAGACAGAGACCCCTTGGAATCTAATGGACCCCTGGAAATCTGCACCCATAGAAAGTTACTATGTAGGAGGTGAGGGGCCCCTGAGTGAATTAGATCTGGAGAAGGAAGGAAAATTGCTACCATGTAAATCACCATGGAGGAGAACAATATTGGAGTTAAAGTCAAGGTCGGGTGTTACATGAGCCATACACATTCCCACAGGATCTACTGCATCAAATGAAGCCAATAGCACACAGGACACAACGTTCACATTTCAGTCTATTTAACAATAAATATATATAATGTGTTGAGGTGCTTTCACTGTGGCTGTCTAGGGTAATAGCTCGGTTAAAGGACAAGTAAACCCACAGAACAACACCGAATTGGAAGGCATTGCACCCTGACATAAAAGCAGCAAACTGAATCTCATTTTGAAGTGGATGCTGCGAAATTTACAATTATTCCCAGGGGTCTGAGCTTTATTTCCCAGCATTCCAGTGTCACACAGTGTAGTCACTGACCATTTATGTTCTTCGCACATGCTCAGTCCTAAGCTACTGCAGGAACTTGTTACAGTTGGCCACACCCACTAGTAATCTCTAGCCAATCATTTTATAGGACAGATTAGGCAAGGGAGCATGTGACTGGGGATGTGGCCAGATATTGCACATACAAACAGATATTTCATCCAGTTTTTCAGGGGGTTACATTTATTTTATTAGCATTTACTTGGGGAAAGTTTTCAGATTCTAAGGTAAAAAAAAAGTGGGGGGATTAGTTATCCTTTAATTATACTATTACCTGTAATTCCAAGCCCTGACCACTAGGCTGTTACTAGTAATGCTACTGTGCAAGTTTACCTGCCACCAAATGCTTCTGGTTGACACAGTCTGATTTACAGACATGGACCCATTCATTTCCTGAGGTCAAATGTATAACCAGAAAACTTAAAGTCCCTCCCCTGCATAGGTTTGGGTGGAGTCAAGGGCAGAATGTACTGCCCCCAGGGGGTTTGGAGGTTCCTATAAAAACCTGTACAATCCAATCAGGAATGTGGATATAAGGGGAACAATTAGAAAGGCAGCTGCATTGTCATTTTCTTTAGCACCATGTTACATAAAGAGCTGTAAAATACCAATACCACACAGTATACAATTACTGCTTAACCATATATATTGTGCAGCGCTCCTTCCTAGTGAGTAACAATTGGCTTTCTCACTGCACAGGCTTGATTACAGAAAGGACACAAATCAGACACCTAGCTTTGAAAGGGGAGGTTCTAGCGAATTCATTGAGCATGTGCAACTCTCTATCTGGGTCAGTGACCCACTGGGTTCGAATCCTCCCAGAGACCCCTGCAAGAAGTTTGTATGTTCTCCCTGTGCTATGCTTGCGTGGGAGTCATGTGGGGCCTGATGTGAATGAATTAAATAATCGTAAACCCTGCATAATGTTTAGCACAATACAAGGGGGGAAAAAAACACATACAAATAGAACTGCTCCCCCTTGTGTTTAATCCCTAATATTAATGGTTATACTGTCCTAAAATAAAAACTGCCAGTCATTAAATAGCAATAGGAGATATTACATAATAATTATTAATAATAATCATTGATTAATCATGGCTTAATCGCAATAACAGTGGTTAAAGGACTACTAAACAGAATGTGCTCCAATACACAAGGTAGGTGCACGATCTGAATGCTGGGAATGAGCTGGTAAGGTAAGTTAGGTAAGGTTAGCTGGTAAGTTAAGTAAGGTTAGCTGGTAAGGTAAGTTAGGTAAGGTTAGCTGGTAAGTTAGGTAAGGTTAGCTGGTAAGTTAGGTAAGGTTATTGCTTGGTAAAGGTAAGTTTTAGGTTAAGGTTAGCGGTATTAGGTCTAAGGTAAGTTAGGGGTAAGGTTAGCTGGTAAGTGTAAGGAAGGTTAGCTGGTAAGGTAAGTTAGGTAAGGTTAGCTGGTAAGTTAGGTAAGGTTAGCTGGTAAGTTAAGTTAGGTAAGGTTAGCTGGTAAGTTAGGTAAGGTTAGCTGGTAAGTTAAGTAAAGTTAGCTGGTAAGTTAAGTAAGGTTAGCTGGTAAGGTAAGTTAGGTAAGGTTAGCTGGTAAGTTAGGTAAGGTTAGCTGGTAAGTTAAGTAAGGTTAGCTGGTAAGGTAAGTAAGGTTAGCTGGTAAGGTAGTTAGGTAAGGTTAGCTGGTAAGTTTAAGTAGGTTAGCTGGTAAGTTAAGTAAGGTTAGCTGGTTTTAAGGTTCTTAAGGTAGTAGGTTAAGGGTAGCTGTAAAGTAGGTAGGTTAGCTGGTAAGGTAAGTTAGGTAAGGTTAGCTGGTAAGGTAAGTTAGGTAAGGTTAGCTGGTAAGTTAGGTAAGGTTAGCTGGTAAGGTAAGTCAGGTAAAGTTTTGCAGCATTCCCCCGGGGGTTCTGTTAATCACAGGGAGGTGGGAACAAGCATTTAAAACTCAATAATCTTGCTATGAGAATGAAAGAGAATATTTAAATGTCATTATCCATTCTGATTACTAATATTGTTGTGTGTGGTTACCATGGAAAGAGAAGGTGGGGTGGGTGTTGTGTTGTATCAGTAGGTTGTGTGTACCAGTGTCTGGGTGTTGGTGGTTAGGGGGACGTTTTGTGTTTTTATGACTGAAAAACAAACTATTTTGATGGGGTTAGCTATGGTTTTGTTAGGAGAGGTCAGTTGTAATATGCGCAGTAAACATTAAAATGACATACGTGTAGTGACAGATACGTGTGCAGTACATGACAATGATCTCTACATACAGGACAGAATGATGAATAGGGGAATTTTTCAAATATTTTCCAGGATTTACCCTGTGAGACTTTAAACTGAATTTTAATATTTAAAGTTCCGCAGCCGCCGAGCGTAACTCAATGAACTGGGAAAGAGACGCAGGATATCTCCTTTTAATCTCAATAGGGTCCCATAACAATTACAGGGGTCTTTCTATAGAAAGTCATTATCTCTCCAAGCCCCTCAATCTCCCATTCAATTCACATCCTCCCCTTAATCTTTTCATTATTCTTCCCACGCTTTGCTCTGACATAATGCTAGGTTTCACTTTCGCTCTTTAATTGGGGATTTTCTGTCTGGTGCCAAATGTATGGTTTTTGGTGTAGAGATAACTGTACAGGGTAAGGATACAGACACACGGGCCCTAGGGCCCAGACAGTGTAGGTGTGTTAGACTTCATTTATATTTATTATTTTCCACTCTCTGTTTTTTTGTCAGACTGAACTATCAGGGGCCCAGACTGGACTCAACTATCAGGGGCCCAGACTGGACTCAACTATCAGGGGCCCAGACTGGACTCAACTATCAGGGGCCCAGACTGGTCTCAACTATCAGGGGCCCAGACTGGCCACAACTATCAGGGGCCCAGACTGGCTCAATATCAGGGCCCAGTCTGGACCAACTATCAGGGGCCCAGACTAGACCCAACTATCAGGGGCCCAGACTGGACTCAACTATAAGGGCCCAGACTACACTCAACTATCAGGGGCCAGACTAGACTCAACTATCAGGGGCCCAATGGACTCAACTATCAAGGGGCCCAGACTGGACTCAACTATCAGGGACCCAGACTGGACTCAACTATCAGGCAACTATCAGGGGCCCAGACTGGACTCAACTATCAGGGGGCCACAGGACTCCGATCCAAACTGGAATAACTATCAGGGGCCCAGACTGGACTCAACTCATCAGGGGCCCAGACTGGACTCAACTATCAGGGGCCCAGACTGGACTCTCAACTATCAGGGGCCCAGACTAGACTCAACTATCAGGGCCACAAACTGGACTCAACTATCAGGGGCCCAGACTGGACTCAACTATCAGGGGCCCAGACTAGACTCAACTATCAGGGGCCCAAACTGGACTCAACTATCAGGGACCCAGACTGGACCACCACTATCACGGGCCAGACTGGACTCAACTATCCGGGGATCCCAGACTAGACTCAAACTATCAGGGGCCCAAACTGGACTCAACTATCAGGGGCCCAGACTGGACTCAACTATCAGAGGCCCAAACTGGATTCAACTATCAGGGGCCAAGACTGGACTCAACTATCAGGGGCCCAGACTGGACTCAACTATCACGGGCCCAGACTGGACTCAACTATCAGGGGCCCAGACTAGACTGAACTATCAGGGGCCAAGACTAGCTCAACATCAGGGGCCCAAAGGACCTAACTCAGGCCAGCGACATATATCAGGGGTAACTACCACGGGGGGGGAAGTTCCTGCCACCACAGGGGCCACAATGTTCTAAACAGCAGAATAAAAAGCTGTAGGGGCAGCATTAATGGGGGGCCCATTATAGTTTGTGGGGCCCCTGATTTCTAGGTTTTTTTGCCCAATATCTGACAGACAGACCTTCCCCTCCCCATCTTAACAAATGGGACCCCAATTCCATTAGTGTGAATTCAGCCAGAAATAGATTATGACATCAGAGGGGACCAGTCTGTGACTATGACATAAGAGGAGGGGAGCCTCCTAATGTTACCTCGGAATGAGGAATCAAATGCCACCTATAGACGATACACACTTACCACTGTCCTTAAGACAACCGCCTTGCCCAATCATCATATCCGATTGCTAAATAAATGGGATGTAATGGATTCAATTGTCAAACAAACCTGTATATTACCACATATACAATGGGTGGGAGCGCATATTGCTATTATATTCTATGACAAAACATATCTCAAGCGATGTTTCTTATGATAGGCGTGCTGGTTCGCTATCAAAATGAGATTGGAAATGTAACAAGCAATATGGCAGCTCCTTAGCAGGCCATTTATGACCCTGGCATATTACAATTAGACAACGGGTTTCCCAGACATACATGTGATCCCTGGCAGGGGGTTAGGGGTCAGAAGGGGCGGGTGGGTCATGTGACTTTCTCCCAGAATCCCTCAAATAAATGGAAATCAGGGGCCACTTGTTTAACGTTTGCAAAGTGTATTTAAAGGGAAAATCCCACCCCCCAGAGGGCAGAAACTGGGATTTGCTCTGATTTAAAGGATCTCGGTTGTTAATGACGCTAATAATAGCGCATCATCTAACACACTGAGGGACCCCCAGGGAAGTGTACCAAGTATCAACAGGGGCAAATGAACCAGAACGATGGGGTAAGTGTCAGAGGAAATGGGCTGAGGCTTCCTAGTGACAGACATCAGGCCTCTCTGTGTGGCCACTGGTATAGGGAAGTGTAGATTGTAAGCTCCTCCGGCAATTGGAGTTTGTTCTCCATATTCCTTTATTTCCCCTTATCCGCGTTTTATGTACAAATACAGAATCATCCATTTTATTTTCCTAAAGTTATTGGGCCAGAAGGGGTTAAATAGGAAATTCACTGTCAGGGTAAAACCAACCGGGCCAGAAGGGGATTAAAAAGGAGCGAACTTCGCTCGTCAGGGTAAAACCAACAGGGCCAGAAAGGGTTAAATAGGATAATTCACTGTCAGGGTAAAACCAACAGGGCCAGAAAGGGTTAAATAGGAAATTCACTGTCAGGGTAAAACCAACCGGGCCAGAAAGGGTTAAATAGGAATTCCCTGTGGGGTTAAAAACCAACCGGGCCAGAAAGGGTTTAATAGGAAATTCACTGTCCAGGGTAAAACCAACCGGGCCAGAAAGGGTTAATAGGAAATTCACTGTCAGGGTAATAACCAACCGGGCCAGAAAGGGTTAAATAGGAAATTCACTGTCGGGGTAAAACCAACCGGGCCAGAAAGGGTTAAATAGGAAATTCACTGTCAGGGTAAAACCAACCGGGCCAGAAAAGGGTTAAAAGGAAATTCACTGTCAGGGTAAACCAACCGGGACAGATTTCCAGGAAACAGGGTTAAATAGGAAATTCATCAGGGACTAAACAACGGGCCAGAAAGGGTTAAGCTGATAGGACGCCACAGTCTGAAAGGATTCTGGGAGTTTGTCTAGGTTCCTTCTGTGTGAATCAGATACTGGGAGCATGGGAGACCCCCCTTGGTTTGGAGGCTCAGGGTTTGCTATACGTACATTGCTCTGTGCAGTTATCAATTCACCCTCAGATCCCATGGACTGTTTATAGTGTGAGCTCTTGCTGGTCAGCGGTATTGGGGTTGAATATCTCATAGTTATATTATACCTGGGATTGACTCTACTAATACGAACAGTTTCCTCCATTCGAAAGAGAGACACATGGGCACTGGCCCTTGATGTGTATATTGATCTCCCTATATAAAGTATATATGTCCCTATATAAAGTATATTGATCTCCCTACTATAAAGTATATATGTCCCTATTAAGTATATTGATCTCCACTATATCAGATATACTGTCCCTTACTAATAGTAATATTGATCTCCCTATTAAAGTAATTGTCCTATCTAAAGTATATTGTCTCCCTATATAAAGTATATATGTCCCTATATAAAGTATATTATCTCCCTATAAAAAGTAAATATGTCCCTATATAAGTATATTTATCTCCCTATAAAAGTTTTTATATATTTTATATATGTACCCCTATATAAAGTATATTGATCCTCCCTATTATATGATATAAAGAATATTTGATCTCCCTATATAAAGTATATGGATCGTACAAGCCTATATAAAGTAGATTTATCTCCCTATATAACAGGATAATTTACTCCCTATATAAAGTATATTGATCTCCCGTAATCAAAGTACTAAAGTATATTATCTCCCTATATTTAAAGCTCCCTATGTATATTGATCCCCTTCCCCTATATAAAGTATATTGATCTCCCTATCGTAAAGTCTCCCTGTTCTCCACTATATATATTTATCTCCCTATATAAAGGATACTCTGATCTCCCTATATTATACCTAGACCCCCTGTATATTTACTCTTCTCTATATACACAAGTAGTCAATGATGCTCTCTATAGTCAAAAGTTATATCTCCCTATATAATTAATAATCTCCCTACTATAAGTATATTGATCTTTTTACCCTATATAAAGTTCCCCTATATTAATCATCCCTATATAAAAAGATATATTGATTTTTCTCCTCTATATAAAGTATATGAATCTCCCTATATAAAGTAATTATGGCCTCTATATAAGTATATAAATCTCTATATGAATCCCTATATAAAGTATATTTATGTCTCCCTATTGTTATAACTTTGTTATTTGATCTCCCTATAATTAAAGCTATATTGATCTCCCTATGATAAAGTATATTGATCTCCCTATATAAAGTCATATCCCTATTAATGTATATTACTCCCTATTAATTATTTGATTCTCCCTATATAAAGTATATGATCTCCCTATATAAGATATTGATTCTCCATATATATAAGATATATTGATCTCCCCTATATTAAAGTAATATTGATTCTCCTATATATATGTATATTAATCTCCCCTATATAGAAGTATATTGACCCTTTACCATCTAATAGTATTTACTCTCCCTATATAAAGGTATATTGATCTCCCTATATAAAGTATATTGACTCCTGCACCTATATAAGTATATTGATCTCCCTATATACAAGTATATTGATACTCCCTATATAAAGTCATTATTCCCCTATATAAAGTATTACTCCCTCTAAGTATTCACTCCCTAATAAAGTAGATTGATTCTATCCTCCTTATATAAAGTATATTGACTACTCCCTATATAAAGTATATGATCTCCCTAATATAAAGTAATTGATTCCCTCCTATATAAGTACAATTGATCTCTCCCTATAAAAGCTCCCTATTATATTGCTCCCTATATCTCCCTATATAAGTATATCATGATTCTCTCCATATAAAGCCCATATGATTACCTAATAAAGTATATTGACTCCCCTTATCGTTTTTCTTCTCCCTATATAAAGTATATTGATCTCCCTATTAAAGTATATTGATCCCCTATATATAACTGCCTATATTAATTTGATTGATCTCCCTCACTAAAGATATTAGTCTCCTATAAAGTCTATATTGGA
Source organism: Hymenochirus boettgeri (assembly GCA_019447015.1). Taxonomy (NCBI): domain Eukaryota; kingdom Metazoa; phylum Chordata; class Amphibia; order Anura; family Pipidae; genus Hymenochirus; species Hymenochirus boettgeri. The sequence goes on along the minus strand of JAACNH010001627.1, from coordinate 38,633 downwards.
TCTCCTCTTAAATATAAATCTCACTTATAATTATGGAACTATATAAGAATTTTCTCCCTATATAAAGTATATTTATCTCCCTATTATAAAGTACATTGGACCCTACTACATACTAGTAACATTCTATCTCCCTATAAAAAGTATATATGTCCCTATATAAAGTATATTTATCTCCCTATAAAAAGTATATATGTCCCTATATAAAGTATATTGATCTCCCTATATAAAGTATATTGATCTCCCTATATAAAGAATATTGATCTCCCTATATAAAGTATATTGATCTCCCTATATAAAGTATATTGATCTCCCTATATAAAGGATATTGATCTCCCTATATAAAGTATGTTGATCTCCCTATATAAAGGATACCTAATGCAGGGTGACGGCTGAGGGTAAGGGAATTTTTCGGTCAGTTCCCATTGATGGTCACTGCGGTAAACATTACCGATATGGGGCCAATCCCGTCGGATCGGTCAGAATCGTCCCTTTATCGTTACAGTGTGTGCACAGCCCGAGGAAGGTGGGAATTTAATACAATAATCAGACTAGGCCAATGGGAAGATCTCGTCATTCTGATCTATATATAATTGGGGGATTACAGGGAATCAGTGTAAACTAGACGAAGATACGATGGATAGAAATATTGTTCCATTGATTTCTATGGGTGAAGCTACACAGACCACGGGGGGGGGGGGGGGGGGGGGGGCTTGGTCTCTCCATTTCCTCCCAGTTTGGTTTCTTGTTTTAACACTTGAGCATCTCTGTATCTCTGGGAGAAATGGAAATGAGACCAAATGTCACTCTGGACACCCCTTGCCTGGGGGATGTTAATTTACCCTCCTCCCTCTATTGACTTCCCAGCTTCTTTCACGTGTCCTGCTCACTGTGTGTGGCGTCAGGTAGCAGCACAACTCAAATGCACTTGACAAACAGTAGCTGAAAAAGATCAAGAGGCTCTGATAGGAAGGTGACGCCAGTTTCCTCTTTCCCAGGGGACTTGGGATCTCGCTGGGCGACAGAAGGAATCAATTTGTCTTTCATTAGCAAACTCCAAGTGGCCGTCACTTTCCCCGTCACCTCCAGGGGATTCACCAACTGTAGGGAAATCTGATGGGCAAGGATAGAGAAGA
>JAACNH010001627.1:0-32500 GCA_019447015.1 Hymenochirus boettgeri | reverse complement strand
AAATCGCAGGGTCCCTGGCACGGTGACTTATTATTGGGGGTTTTCTGCAAAATATGAATGAACTGATCCCGGTAGAATAAACTGTGACTCTCTCCGGCTGGTTGAGGTGGACACCTGGGGATGAAAAGGTTAAAAGGTGATGGAGACTTTGAGCCAAAGGGACTTTCCCCCTCCCTGCAGAGCACAGAGGTTTAGACCCTCCTGAGAACCGTGCAGGTGTCCGGAGCTTGGGTCATGATTCCCCTACACAAGGAGATCAACATGTTGTTTATATTTTGTCTCTGGACCAGCATTTGCCTTTGTGACCCTAGAAAAACTTGAATGTATGTGTGTGTATGTATGTACAGTATGTATGTATGTATGTATGTGTGTGTGTGTGTGTATGTATGTACAGTATGTATGTATGTATGTGTGTGTGTGTGTATGTATGTACAGTATGTATGTATGTATGTATGTGTGTGTGTGTGTGTGTATTTATGTACAGTATGTATGTATGTATGTGTGTGTATGTATGTAAAGTATGTATGTATGTATGTATGTATGTATGTGTGTGTGTATGTATGTACAGGATGTATGTATGTATGTGTGTATGTATGTACAGTATGTATGTATGCATGCATGTGTGTGTATGTATGTACAGCATGTATGTATGTATGTATGTATGTATGTATGTATGTATTGGTTGTGTGCGTATGTATGTATGTGTGTGTATGTATGTACAGTATGTATGTATGTATGGGTTGTGTGTGTTCATATGTATGTGTGTGTGCATGTATGTATGTGTAAGTATGTATGTACTGTATATGTATGTAGTATGTGTGCATATATATATATATGTGTGTGTGTGTGTGTATGTATGTATGTATGTATGTATGTGTAAGTATGTATGTACTGTATATGTATGTAGTATGTGTGTGTGTGTATATATATATATATATGTGTGTGTGTGTGTGTGTGTGTGTGTGTGTGTGTGTATGTATGTATGTATGTGTACATACAAATGTATGTATCTGTTTGTTTAAAAGTAAGTTCCTTACACCCCTAGTGCCACTCACTCTACCTTGCTCATGTGTTATGGACTTTTAGAACTTCCCAAACTGCGAAATAGTTCAGGTTTTCCGAACTCGCGGATGTATTTTCAATAATTAGCGAACATGTGTACCGTTTGCTAACCCTCGATTTTGTCCATAACCCTCAAATGGGCCATTTCTGCGATATCCCTGGAATGTTCAGTTTCGGGGATAACCCTGGAATGTATCGTCCGATTTTCAGTAACCCTGGAATTGGCCATAACCATTGAATGTAACATGCGGAAACCATTGAATGTAACATGCGGAAACCATTGAATGTAACATGCGGAAACCCGCCGAATGTAACATGTGGAAACCCGCCGATTGCCTTAGCGGGAGGAAACTTGTGGAAAATGTTTCAAAATCCCCCAATAATGGGATAACGCTTCCACTGATTCCTTAGCTAATAATAAGTAATAGCACACTTCTATGTGTCCCGCATGTATGTATTACGTGTCTCTAGCTGGAAAACAGTGGGAGGAGATACAGTCTAACAAAGCAGAAGAATAAAATAGAAGAAGAAATGGAAAGAACAGGAATTTGGATCTTTATTTAAACCTCCAGGGGACCCAATTGATGTAACCACTGTCTCTCTTTGTTTTAGTATGTATGTATGTTAATGTATGTAGGTGTACATATGTAACTATATTTATGTATATATGTATATAAACGTATATGGGTATATTTATGTTTGTATGTATATGTATGTAGTTATATTTCTGTATGTATGTATGTATGTATGTATGTATGTACATGCATGTAGGTATATTTATGTATTTATCTGTTTTTTTGTTTGTAGAAAAACGCACTCTTTCTTACTTTGTGTTCAATTTATTCGTGACATACATATTTATGTATTTATGTATGTATGTGTATATATGTAGATATATTGATGTAGGTATGTGTGTACAAATGTAGATATATTTATAAATGTATACGTATGTAGGTATGTTTATGTATGTATGTATATATTTATTTATCTGCATGTAGGTATATTTATGTATGTATGTAGGAATATGTATGTATTTATATTAGGTATGTATGTAGGAATATGTATGTAGGAATATTAATGTATGTATGTATATGTATGTACGTATGTAGATATATGTATGTATGTATGTATACAAATGTAGGTATATTTATGTCTGCATGTATATGTATGTAGGTATATTTATGTATGTATGTAGGAATATGTATGTATTTATATTAGGTATGTATGTAGGAATATGTATGTAGGAATATGTATGTAGGAATATTAATGTATGTATGTATATGTATGTATGTATGTAGATATATATATGTATGTATACAAATGTAGGTATATTTATGTCCGTATGTATATGTATGTAGGCATATTTATGTATGTATGTATATGTATGCAGGTATATTTATGTATGTATGTGTATGTAGGTATATTTATGTACATGTATGTAGATATATTTATGTATGAATGTGTATGGATGTAGGTATATTTATGTATGTATGTATTACGTATGTAGGTATATTTATGTATGTATGTATATGTTTGCAGGTATATTTATGTATGTATGAATACATATGTAGTTATATTTATGTATGTATGTATGTATGTATATGTATATAGGTATATTTATGTATGTATGTATGTATATGAATGTAGGTATATTTATGTATGTATGTATGTGTATGTAGGTATATTTATGTATGTATGTGTATGTAGGTATATTTATGAACATGTATGTAGGCAGATTTATGTATGTCTGTATATTTTTGGGGGTTATGCACCCAGCCAACCTTCCCTATAAAGAACGTGGGAGGTTGGCTGGGGTGAGTATTAGCGTTGGAATCGGTGATACCATACAAGGGTAGAAATACAAGCGATTAGACAATTAAACAGAAATATAAGTACAGAGCTTACTGCACTTACTGGTACTCAGAGTTCCATGATCTGTATAAGGGTCTGTGTCCCTTTAAATGGAACTCCTGAGCGACTTGTAATATCCTTATATTTTACACTAGGAGTTTCATTATTTCTACATTATTTATTTTTTCCCAATCACTGTATCTCCCCCAGCAGTTGTGAGGTTTAACTCCAGATTGAGACCTGGAACGGACGGACACGGAAACCTTCTATATAGAGATTTGTTTTCCTGGGAGAAAGGAGAACGTTTTGCCAGCATTCGTGCTAAACAGGGATTTTCCAGTCTTGGCTGTGAACACGACATTCCTTGTTCCCTACATTGCTGGAAGATGACGGAATTGGCTCCATAATAGACCCAGTTTCAATGACAGATTCGTCCAATCTGGTCATCCTTTCCATTTGTACGAGGCCGAAAGATTCTGGAAATAAGTCAAAAAATGATTGAACCTGCTTAGAACGAAAAAAAAACCATAATCAATCCCGGGATTTAATAACAATGGGAAAACCCATTGTTCATAGATAGTTCAATCCATTGGAAGGCCAAGTAAGAAATCAGATTCAGCTCTGTACCGTGGGAAGGAAATTCAGCCAAATTCAACTGGATTTCATTTGATTTTCTAAATATTTCATTTTCTGCCCAGTCTTCCGGCTGTGTAGGAATCAGATTAATACGGAATTCTCTATCCAAATTCCAAATTTCACCTTCTTAAAGGGCAACTATGGTACAAAGGGGATTTTAAAAAAAAGTTAATGCCTATTCTTACCTATCTTGGTTATCGCTACCAAGAGGCGTGAGCTGTCAAAGTTCTGCTGGTGCTGACAGCTCAACGCTCGTTACCCCTGCAATGAATTTGCAATAACCAATCAGAAGTAAGTTTATACTGCAGTTAGATCACATCCGATTGGCTACAGATTAACAGCAACTTTTATTTATTTACTGTATCTAGTACATCAACCTCATTGATGTTTATCGGACATTCTAATATTTTATTTGAATGGGAATAGATCTCCGTGACGTTCCTTTCGTCTTACGTCCACCTGTTTCCATTAGAAGATTTTAATGATTTTGTCGGGTGTGAATTTTGCGTGACCCCCGTGTTTTCATACTGCGGCGCAGTCACGGACCCACACACCTGTACCGTGCAGCTGGGGTTCCTTCACGCAATCACTGTAAAGGTCTAATCCCTGCTAATGCGAGCGCGTGTTTAGAACATGTTCCATATATTGTATTTCTCATACACTGAGAGGGAACCAGAGAAAACAGCTGAGTCCGAACCTCGTCTGAACTTATCCAGGGAATCGTCTGACGCTCGGAGATGTCGGTTTTATTACACAAAGAGATTTCCTAATCCTTGAGCCTTAATGTCAAGTGGTAACTTTATCCTTCCAATCGCACTTGTCCGTGTTTGTTGTGACCTCACATCCCCCTGTTCAGTTCCGACTGGGCCCTGCCAAGTAAATAAACATGGATATTGGATGCCCCATTGTCAGCCATTTTTTTTTGTAATGGTTTCACCATAGGGACAATTACTCGGGGCCCTAAACCTCAAAGGGGCCCCACACAATGTGTTACCCAGACACAGCCACAGAGCTTCTGCCGTCGTGTACTACAACTCCCAGCGACCATTGCAGAACAGCACAGGTCCATGGCAATTCAAATCAATAACAAAGTCTAACCTAAGGGTCGGATCCTGTTTGGGATTTGTCGGTATTTGAGCGAATAAGGGGTTAACCTTGCGCTAACTAACACTGAATAGAATTGGGCAAGTCTAACTTATTTATTATGCAAAAGACGCCAACGCAACCGGCCACATGTATTTAATTCCGATCTTTGCGCTACTTTCAACGCTACTGTTAAACTCCAGCTAATGTCTGGCGTTAAAATTTTTGCTGAGGTTAAAACCCTTTTTCGCCCCCCCCCCCCGCCCCCAATCAGGTTATTAAATCCCAGAATCCATATTTACCCGCACTATTCGATTATTGGATCCCACCCGTAGACTGTAACCGGGTCCCCATAACGCATTGGTTCTGGAGAAGTAAACAGCAGGGATGTGAAAACTTAGTATGAGAACAACTCGTATTCCGTAAAACAAAATCCTAAATTTATAGTTTAATAAATTACGATATTTGGTTCTTAGTTCATATTCCCTCTTATTATTAACAATAATGTAAAATAGCAGTGACCTTCACTTGTCCTTTGATCTGCAGATGGGTGAACATTTTATTTGCGCTGATAGGATCTTTGCCCTCACAATGTAACGGGACACTTTGTAATTAAAGAGGGGAAACGCCGTTGGTTTATATATCCAGTGATGTCATTGTGGGGAAATCTCAGCCAAAATGTTAATTGCTACGCAGTTAAACAGGGTTGACCATACGCAAGCGCCAGACAATTCACCGGAACATCGATTAGACGCATCTGTTAATGCAAGGAAATAGGACGACTCTCGTCAGAAAACACATTATTTACATAGTATTTACATAGGGATCTCAACTGATGGGATCCTTAGGGCTCATGTAGAGCGAATGAAACATAATGTTGGGAAAATTTGCAATGAAATAAACAGGAATCGAATACAGAACAGAAACCCCATGGATGGGTGGAGGAACACGAGTGTGTTAATGTTACAAAGTGTCAGAGACAGAGTAAAGTCACTGACAATAAGAAGAGTGTTACAGTGTGTGAGTGTTTCGGTTGTGAGTTGTTACAGTGTGTGGGGGTTTCGGTGTGTTGGTGTTACGGTGTGTGGGTGTTACGGTGTGTGGAGTGTTACGGTGTGTGGTTGTTTCGGTGTGTGGGGTGTTACGGTGTGTGAGTGTTTCGGTGTGAGTGTTACAGTGTGTGGGGGTTCGGTGTGTTGGTGTTACGGTGTGGTGTGTGTTACGGTGTGTGAGTGTTACGGTGTGTGTGGTTGTTTCGGTGTGTGGGTGTTACGGTGTGTGAGTGTTACAGTGTGAGTGTTAGGTGTGTGAGTGTTACGGTGTGTGTGGTTGTTTCGGTGGGGGTGTTACGGAGTGTGAGGTTACAGTGTGAGTGTTACGGGTGTATGGGTGTTACGGGTGTGTGGGTGTTACGGTGTGTGGGTGTTACGGGTGTGAGTGTTACGATGTGTGGGTGTTTCGGTGTGTCGGTGTTACGGTGAGTGAGTGTTATGGTGTGAGTGTTACAGTGTGTGGGTGTTTCGGTGTGTGGGTGTTACGGTGTGGGGGTGTTTTGGTGTGTGTGTGTTACGGTGTGAGTGTTACAGTGTGAGTGTTATGGTGTGTAAGTGTTATGGTGTGTGGGTGTTACGGTGTGTGGGTGTTAGGTTGTGTGAGTTTTACAGTGTGTGGGTGTTACGGTGTGTGAGTGTTACATTGTGTGAGTGTTACAGTGTGTGGATGCTACAGTGTGTGGGTGTTACAGTGTGTGGGTGTTTCGGTGTGTGGGTGTTACGGTGTGGGGGTGTTTTGGTGTGTGAGTGTTACGGTGTGAGTGTTACAGTGTGAGTGTTATGGTGTGTAAGTGTTATGGTGTGTGGGTGTTACGGTGTGTGGGTGTTAGGTTGTGTGAGTTTTACAGTGTGTGGGTGTTACAATGTGTGGGTGTTACATTCTGTGAGTGTTAAGTTGTGTGAGTGTTACGGTGTGAGTGTTACGGTGTGTGAGTGTTACGGTGTGTGGGTGTTATGGTGTGGATGTTACGGTATGTGGGTGTTACGTTATTTGAGTGTTACAGTGTGTGAGTGTTACGGTGTGTGAGTGGTACAGTGTGGAAATGTTACGCTGTGTGAGTGTTACGGTGTGTGAGTGTTACGTTGTGTGAATGTTACAGTGTGTGAATGCTAAAGTGTGTGAATGCTACAGTGTGTTACTATGTATTGGAGGCTGTATAAAGACATACGTCCATCTAGTCCAACCTTTATACCATACCCATAATGTCTGTATAACAGTTACATAGTAACATAGTATTGGAGGTTGTATAAAGATAAAGACATATGTCCATCTAGTCCAACCTTTATACCCTACCCATAATGTCTGTCTAACTGTTACATAGTAACATAGTATTGGAGGTTGTATAAAGAGATACATCCATCTAGTCCAACCTTTATACCATACCCATAATGTCTGTATAACAGTTACATAGTAACATAGTATTGGAAGTTATATAAAGACATACGTCCATCTAGTCAAACCTTTATACCCTACCCATAATGTCTGTATAACAGTTACATAGTAATATAGTATTAGAGGTTGTATAAAGACATATGTTCATCTAGTCCAAACTTTATACCCTACCCATAATGTCTGTATAACAGTTACATAGTAACATAGTATTGGAGGTTATATAAAGACATACGTCCATCTAGTCAAACCTTTATCCCTACCCTAATGTCTGTATAACAGTTACATAGTATAAGTAGTGGAAGTTGTATAAAGACAAATGTCCATCTAGTCCAACCTTTATACCCTACCCATATTGTCTGTATAACAGTTACTAGTAACATAGTATTGGAGTTGTATAAAGAAAACATCCATCTAGTCCAACCTTTACCCTCCGATAATGTCTGTATAACAGTTACATAGTAACATAGTATTGGAGGTTGTATAAAGACATACGTCCATCTAGTCCAACCTTTATACCCTACCCATAATGTCTGTATAACAGTTACATAGTAACATAGTATTGGAGGTTGTATAAAGACATACGTCCATCTAGTCCAACTTTATACCCTACCCATAATGTCTGTATAACAGTTACATAGTAACATAGTATTGGAAGTTGTATAAAGATAAAGACATATGTCCATCTAGTCCAACCTTTATACCCTACCCATAATGTCTGTCTAACTGTTACATAGTACATAGTATTGGAGGTTGTATAAAGAGATACTCCATCTAGTCCAACCTTTATACCTACCCATAATGTCTGTATAACAGTTACATAGTAACATAGTATTGGAAGTTATATAAAGACATACGTCCATCTAGTCAAACCTTTATACCCTACCCATAATGTCTGTATAACAGTTACATAGTAACATAGTATTAGAGGTTGTATAAAGACATATGTTCATCTAGTCCAAACTTTATACCCTACCCATAATGTCTGTATAACAGTTACATAGTAACATAGTATTGAAGGTTATATAAAGACATACGTCCATCTAGTCAAACCTTTATACCCTACCCATAATGTCTGTATAACAGTTACATAGTAACATAGTATTGGAAGTTGTATAAAGACAAATGTCCATCTAGTCCAACCTTTATACCCTACCCATAATGTCTGTATAACAGTTACATAGTAACATAGTATTGGAAGTTGTATAAAGACAAACATCCATCTAGTCCAACCTTTATACCCTGCCGATAATGTCTGTATAACAGTTACATAGTAACATAGTATTGGAGGTTGTATAAGACATACGTCCATCTAGTCCAACCTTTATACCCTACCCATAATGTCTGTATAACAGTTACATAGTAACATAGTATTGGAGGTTGTATAAAGACATACGTCCATCTAGTCCAACCTTTATACCCTACCCATAATGTCTGCATAACAGTTACATAGTAACTTATTGAAGTTGTATAAAGACAACGTCCATCTAGTCCAACCTTTATACCCTACCATAATGTCTGTATAACAGTTACATAGTAACATAGTATTGGAGTTGTATAAGACCACTCCATCTAGTCCAACCTTATAACCCTACCCATAATGTCTGTATAACATTTACATAGTAACATATTATTGGAGGTTGTATAAGACACACGTCCACTAGTCCAACCTTTATACCCTACCCATAATGTCTGTATAACATTACATAGTAACATAGTATTGGAGGTTGTATAAAGACATACGTCCATCTATCCAACTTTATACCCTACCCATAATGTCTGTATAACAGTTACATAGTAACATAGTATTGGAGTTGTATAAAGACATACGTCCATCTAGTCCAACCTTTATACCCTACCCATAATGTCTGTATAACAGTTACATAGTAACATAGTATTGGAGGTTGTATAAAGACATACGTCCATCTAGTCCAATTATACCCTACCCATAATGTCTGTATAACAGTTACATAGTAACATAGTATTGAGGTTGTATAAAGACACACGTCCATCTAGTCCAACCTTTATACCCTACCCATAATGTCTGTATAACAGTTACATAGTACACATAGTATTGGAGGTTGTATAAAGACACACGTCCATCTAGTCCAACTTTATACCCTACCCATAATGTCTGTATAACAGTTACATAGTAACAAGTATTGGAGGTTGTATAAAGACATACTTCCATCTAGTCCAACCTTATACCCTACCCATAATGTCTGTATAACAGTTACATAGTAACATAGTATTGGAGGTTGTATAAAGACATACGTCCATCTAGTCCAACTTTTATACCCTACCCATAATGTCTGTATAACAGTTTACATAGTAACATGTATTGGAGGTTGTAGTAAGACATACGTCCATCTAGTCCAACCTTTATACCCTACCCATAATGTCTGTATAACAGTTACATAGTAACATAGTATTGGAGGTTGTATAAAGACATACGTCTATCTCGTCCAACCTTTATACCCTACCCATAATGTCTGTATAACAGATACATAGTAACATAGTATTGGAGGTTATATAAAGACATACGTCCATCTAGTCCAACCTTTATACCCTACCCATAATGTCTGTATAACAGTTACATAGTAACATAGTATTGGAGGTTGTGATAAAAGACAAACTGTCCATCTTTAGTCCAACCTTTATACCACCCATAATGTCTGTATAATCGTTACATATTAACATATTATTGGGGTTTGTCTAAAGACATACGTCCATCTTCCAACCTTTATCACCCTACCCATATGTCTGTCTAACAGTTACATAGTAACATAGTATTGGAGGTTTATATAAAACCATACGTCCATCTAGTCCAACCTTTATACCCTACCCATAATGTCTGTATAACAGTTACTAGTAACATAGTATGGGAGGTTGTAACAGACATAGTCCATCTTAGTCCAACCTTTATCCCTACCCTAATGTCTTTATAACAGTTACATAAGTACACATCTTTGGAGTTTTGTAAAGACATCCTCCCATCTAGTCCAACCTTTATACCCTACCCATACATTGTCTGTATACAGTTACATAGAAACTAGTCATTGAGGTTGTATAACGACATCCGTCACATTCTAGTCCAACCTTTATGCCCCTACCCATAATGTCTGTAAACATTACATAGTAACATAGTATTGGAGTTGTTATAAAGAATACGTCAGCTAGCCACCTTTATACCCTACCCATAATTCTGTTATAACAGTTACATAGTAACATAGTATTGGAGGTGTATAAAGACATCATCCACTAGTCCAACTTTATACCCTACCCATAATGTCTGTACCAGTTACATATTAACCTAGTATTGGAGGTTGTAAAAGACATTTCTATCTCTCAACCTTTATACCCTACCCATAATGTCTGTATAACAGTTACATAGTAACATAGTATTGGAGGTTTATAAAGAAATACGTCCATCTAGTCCAACCTTTATCCCTACCCTAATGTCTGTATAACAGTTACATGTAACAAGTATTGGAGGTTGTTAAAGACATACGTCCATCTAGTCAAACCTTTATACCCTACCCTAATGTCTGTATAACAGTTACATAGTAACATGATTGGAGGTTGTATAAAACATACGTCATCTAGTCCAACCTTTATACCCTACTAATGTCTGTTAACAGTTACATAGTAACATAGTATTGGAGGTTGTAATAAGACATACTGGTCCTCTACGCAACCTTTATACCCTACCCATAATGTCTGTCATCATTTACATGTACCATAGTATTGGAGGTTGATAAAGACAAATACGTCCATTAGTCCAACCTTATACCCTACCCAATAATGTCTTGTTAACAGTTACATGTAACATATATTGGAGGTTGTATAAAGACTACGTCCATCTAGTCCAACCTTTTATCCCCTACCCATAATGTCTGTCTAACATTTACATGTAACATATTATTGGAGTTGCATAAGACATACTGCCATCCAGTCCAACCTTTATACCCTACCCATATGTCTGTATAACAGTTACATAGTAATAGTATTGGAGGTTGTATAAGACATATGTCCATCTAGTCCAACCTTTATACCTACCCATAATGTTCTGTATACAGTACACATAAAAACCTGTCATTTATAGTATTTTTAGTCAACAGCTATATTTTAAGATACCCCCGAATACTTCACTTCCTCTTCCCTCAATCTAGCACTGGCGCGCTCCTATGATTGTCTCTCTACGGCCATCAGTATGGGTGCCTATCCCTGCCCCCTTCTCAGATGTCTGCAAACAGTTACATAGAACCGTGATTGGAGTTGTATAAGGTACGTAAGCTATCGGACCTTCCTATATAACTATTTTATAGCGGTTACTGGTAACATAGTATTGGAGGTTGTATAAAAACATACGTCCATCTAGTCCAACCTTTATCCCTACCCATAATGTCCTGTATAACGTTACATAGTACCAAGTTATGGAGGTTTTATAAACGACTATGTCTATCTCTTCCAACCTTTATAACCCTACCCATAATTTCTGTATACACGATACATAGTAACATAGTATTGGAGGTTTATATAAAGACATACGTCCATCTAGTCCAACCTTTAGTCCCTACCCATATGTCTGTATAACAGTAACACTAGTAACATAGTATTGGAGGTTGTATAACGACAAAGTCATCTAGTCCAACTTTTACCCCTACCCATAATGTCTGTATAACAGTTACATAGTAACATAGTGATGGAGGTTGTATAAAGACATACGTCCATCTACTCAACTTTGTAAACCCACCCATAATGTCTGTCAACAGTTACATGTAAACATAGTAATTGGAGGTTATATAAAGACATACGTCCACTAGTCCACCTTATCCCTACCCATATGTTCTGTATACAGTTACTATACATAGTATTGAGTTATAAAAGCTACTTCCATCTATCCAACCTATGCCCTACCCATAATGTCTGTATAACAGTTACATAGTAACATGTATTGGAGGTTGTATAAAGACATACGTCCAGCTGTCCAACCTTTATACCCTACCCATAATGTCCTGTATACAGTTACATATTAACATAGTATTGGAGGTTGTATAAAACATACGTCCATCTAGTCCCACTTTATACCCTACCCATAATGTCTGTTAACGTTACATATAACATAGTATTGGAGTTGTAAATGACTACGTCCATCTAGTCCAACCTTTAATTCCCTACCCATAATGTCTGTATAACAGTTACAAGTAACATATATTGGAGGTTGTATAAAGACATAAGTCCATCTAGGCCAACCTTTATACCTACCCAATAATGTCTGTCAAACAGTTACATAGTAACATAGTATTGGGTTGTATAAAGACATACGTCCATCTGTCCCACCTTTTACCCTACCCATAATGTCTGTATAACAGTTACATAGTAACATAGTTTGGAGGTTGTATAAGACATACGTCCATCTATTCAACCTTTATACCCTACCCATAATGTGTTGTATAACAGTTACATAGTAACTTAGTATTGGAGTTATATAAAGACATACGTCCACTAGTCCCCCTTTAGCCCTAACCCATAATGTCTGTATACAGTTTACATAGTAAATAGTATGGAGGGGTGTATAAAAGACATACTCCAGCTAGTCCAACCTTTATACCCTACCCATAATGTCTGTTACATTTACTAGTAACATAGTATTGGAGGTTGTATAAGACATATGTCTTCTCTATCCACCTTTATACCCTACCCATAATGTCTGTATAACAGATACATAGTAACATAGTATTGGAGGTTATATAAGACATCAGCGTCCATCTAGTCAACCTTTATACCCTACCCTAATGTCTGTATAACATTTACATAGTACAAGTATTGGAGGTTGTAATAACGACAAACGTCCATCTAGTCCAACCTTTAACCCTACCCATAAGTGTTGTATAACAGTTACATAGTACATAGTATTGGAGGTTGTATAAAGACCTACGTCCATCTATCCAACCTTTATACCCTACCCATAATTTCTGTTAACAGTTACATAGTAACATAGTATTGGAGGTTGTATAAAGACATAACTCCATCTAGTTCCACCTTTATACCCTACCCAAATGTCTGTATAACAGTTACATAGTAACATAGTATTGGAGTGTATAAAGACATACGTCCATCTAGTCCAACCTTTATCCCTACCCATAATGTCTGTATACCAGTTTTACATAGTAACATAGTATTGGAGGTTGTAAAGACACATTGTCCATCTAGTCACCGTTATACCCTACCATAATGTCTGTATAACTTTACATAGTAACATAGTTTGGAGGTATAAAGACATACGTCCATCTAGTCCAACTTTATCCCTACCATAATGTCTGTATAACAGTTTACATAGTACCATAGTATTGGAGGTTGTATAAAGACATCGTCACTAGTCCAACCTTTTACCCTACCCATAATGTCTGTATAACAGTTAACAGTAACATAGTATGGAGGTTGTATAAAGACATACTCCATTCTATCCCAACCTTTATACCACCCATATGTCTGTATAACAGTTACATATTAAACATATGGGAGGTTGTATAAAGACACACGTCCATCTAGTCCAACCTTTATTCCCTACCCATAATGTCTTTTATAACAGTTCATAGTAACTAGTATTGGAGGTTGTATAAAGACATAGTCCATCTAGCCAAACCTTTATACCCTACCCATAATGTCTGTAACAGTTTCCATGTAACATAGGTGAGGTTGTAATAAAGACATACGTCCATCTGTCCAACCTTTATACCCTACCCATAATGTCTTATAACAGTTACTAGTAACATAGTATGGGGTTGTATAAAGACATACGTCCATCTAGTCCAACCTTTTATACTACCCTAATGTCTGTTAACATTTACATAGTAACAAGTATTGGAGGTTGTATAAGACATGTCCATCTAGTCCAACCTTATACCCTACCCATAATGTCTGTATCCAGTTCATAGTACATAGTATTGGAGGTTGTATAAAGACTAAGTCACCATCTAGTCCAACCTTTATACCGTACCCATAATGTCTGTATCAACATGTACATAGTAACATAGTATTGGAGGTTGTATAAAGACATACGTCCCTCTAGTCCAACCTTTATACCCTAACCTAATGTCTGTATACAGTACAGAGTAACATAAGTATTGGAGGTTGTATAAAGACATAGCTCCATCTAGTCCACCCTTTATACCCTACCCATAATGTCTGTATAACAGTTACATATACAAGTATTGGGAGGTTGTATAAAGACATACGTCCATCTAGTCCAACCTTTATACCCTACCATAATGTCTGTATAACAGTTACATAGTAACATAGTATTGGAGGGTTGTATAAAGACTAACGTCCATCTAGTCCAACCTTTATACCCTACCCATAATGTCTGTCTAACAGTTACTAGTCAGAGTATTGGAGGTTGTATAAGACATACGTCCATCTGTCCAACCTTTAACCCTACCCTAATGTCTGTAACAGTTACATATTAACAGAGTATTGGAGGTTGTATAAAGACATACGTCCATCTAGTCCAACCTTTATACCCTACCCATAATTCTGTATAACAGTTACATAGTAACAATTATTGGGGTTGTATAAAGCATACTCCATCTAGTCCACCTTTATACCCTACTAATGTCTGTAAACAGTTACATAGTAACATAGTATTGGGAGGTTGTATAAAGACATCACGTCCATCTAGTCCACCTTTATATCCCTACATATGTCTGTATAACAGTTACATAGTAACATAGTATTGGCGGTTGTATAAGACATACGTGCCATCTATTCAACCTTTATACCCTACCCATAATGTCTGTATAACATGTTACATAGTAACATAGTATTGGAGGTTGTATAAAGACATACATCCATATAGTCCAACCTTTTATCCCTACCATAATGTCTGTATAACAGTTACATAGTAACATAGTATTGGAGGTTGTATAAAGACATACGCCCTCTAGTCCAACTTTATACCTACCCATTGTCTGTATAACCAGTACATAGTAACAGTAGTATTGGAGGTTGTATAAAGACATAGTCCATCTAGTCCACCTTTATACCCTACCCATAATGTCTGTTAACAGTTCATAGTAACATAGAATTGGAGGTTGTATAAGACATAGCCATCTAGTCCAACCTTTATACCCTACCCAAATGTCTGTATAACAGTTACATAGTAACAAGTATTGGAGGTTGTATAAAGACATACGTCCATCTAGTCCAACCTTTATACCCTACCCATAATGTCTGTAAACAGTTACACTGTAACATAGTTTGGAGTTGTATAAAGACATACGTCCTCTAGTCCAACCTTTATACCCTACCCATAATGTCTGTATACAGTTACATAGTAACATAGTATGGGGTTGTATAAAGACATAGTCCATCTATCCAACCTTTATAACCACACATAATGTCTGTATAACAGTTACATAGTAACCATATTGGAGGTTGTATAAAGACATATTTTCCATCTAGTCCAACCTTTATATACCCATCACATATGTCTGTATACAGTTCATAGTAAATAGTATTGGAGGTTTTATAAAGACATTATCCATCTAGTCCAACCTTTATACCCTACCCATAATGTCTGTATAACAGTTACTAGTAACAGTATTGGAGGTTGTATAAAGACATACGCCATCTAGTCCAACCTTTATACCCTACCATAATGTCTTATAACAGTTACATATTAACATAGTATTGGAGGTGTGAAAGACATACGCCATCTAGTCCACCTATACCCTACCCATAATGTCGTATCACAGTTACTAGTAACATAGTATTGAGGTTGTATAAGACATACGTCCATCTAGCCAACTTATCCCTAATATAATCTTGAGAATTACTGGTATTAATACATATACTGTAGTTCTGGTTGGTACAGGGATACTATATAATATTGAGAATTACTGTTATTAATACATATACTGTAGTTCTGGTTTGTACAGGGATACTATATAATATTGATAATTACTGGTATTAATACATTTACTGTAGTTCTGGTTGGTAAAGGGATACTATATAATATTGAGAATTACTGGTATTAATACATATACTGTAGTTCTGGTTTGTACAGGGATACTATATAATATTGAGAATTACTGGTATTAATACATATACTGTAGTTCTGGTTGGTACAGGGAGGAGCATTCCTCGGTGTCAGAATCCAGCCCTGGTTACCGCCACTTAGGAAAGGACATACCTTGGAATATTGTAAATGTTAACATATTGGCTAAAGGACAGGACTGGTTCAAGAGAGTGTTGTCATGGAGGCCATGTTATGTGAAAATGGAAGAAACCACAAGTCCTGAACAGAATGTAAGGTTTTTTTTTTTTCTGGCATTACCAGTCTGCCATGTACAATGCTTTTCACAAAGCCTTAATCCTGGGCATTTCATTAACACTTTCTTAGCCCATAAGCATCACACCTTTCATTCAGAAGGTCCATAACATCCGGCCTTGATAATGCGAATTGGACTTTAGGTTATTAAACAGCCTTCATCGTAAACCCAAACTAGTTTAATGAATTGGAACCACAGGTTTACCCGTTGGAAACTGTGGGGAGAGAACATTAACAATTACAAATGGGGAGCAAAGTGAAGGGTCAGTTATTAGACAGCAGTTAACCACTTATGCATGCTCCCACTTCCATTCAGTATTATGGAAAAATCGTCTCCACAGCCCAATGACCACGAACAGACCACAACACTATATGTGATATCTGGAAGGTTGTATTCAGTTGCATCAAATCACACAACAAATATATAGAAATCCGATATCTTTCAGCCCTTGGTTCAACAATTGATTTAAAAAAAAAAGGTAAGAATGATAATCAATCGTCCTCTGGCTACAGTGCGATTCCCAGTTGAGAGCTAACATCAGTCCCCTGGCTACTGATCAATAGAATTGCGGATGTGAAGCTCGTTCACTAGCCAGGAAAAAATGTATGGGATGGGGAAGGGCCAACTGGCCCCAGACGAAGACCCGATTGGGAGCAGAATGCGACATCTTGAGTGGTGGTGGTCCTGTTTCATAAGCCGTACCCCTCCCTACCCTATTACAGGCAACTGATTGGACGCGGCACACTGGACTCATAGAATACCATACCCAGTCACATATACACACAGCTAATAAAATCAACAGCATAGCCAACACAGCAAACAGTCACACACACACATTGTAGTCACACAATCACACAAACAGATAACAGTCACACACAACATGTATCACACATCACACCACAGAACAGTCACACACAGAATAGTCACACACACAGAATACAATTAAACACACAGCAGCGTAGTCACCAGAGTACACGTCACCACACATTGTAGTCCACACAAACAATCAACACACAGCACACGTCCCACACATTGTATCACAACACAAACAATCATCACACACAAACATCACACAACAAATTGTAGTCACGCAAACAAGCACCACATAAACGTCACACACACAATTGTAGTCCACACACACAGACACGTCACACACAGAATAGTCACACACAGGAAATAGTCAACCAAAACCACACAAATCCACAATAACAGCACGCGTAGTCACACAGTACAGTCCACACACACATTGTATTCACACCCACACCAATCACCACACAGAACAATAAATAATACACAGCGTAGTCACACAGAGTACAGTCCCACCACATCATTGTAAGTCAGACACAATCACACACACAGACACAGTCACACACCCTGGAGTCCACACACCCAACAATCACACACACAAAAACACAAGTCACACACAGAATTTCCATCAACACAGATACATTAAACACCCAACAACGTAATCACACAGAGTACAGTCACAACACGGTAGTCACACAATCACACACACAGAACACAGTCACAAACACACAACAATCCCACACACAAAACACAGTCACCACAGAATAATCACACAACACAGAGACAATTACAACAGCACACGTAGTCACACACAGAACAGCTGTACAATCCAGCATAGGACATTCAAACACACATCGTATCCCATGCAGAATAGCCACTACACAAGTCCACACTGTATACAGAATCCCCACAGAATACAGTCACACCACACAGAATACAATTAAACAACGACAGCCGTGTCACAGAATCAGTCACCTGTATCAGAATCACACACAGAATAACAGTACACACTGTATACAGAATCACACCAAAACAGTCACACTGGGTAGACAGAAATCCACACAGACTACATTCACAACTGTATACAGAATCACACCACAAATAGACAGTCACCCTGTATACAATCGACACAGAATACAGTCACACCAGAATAGTCAAGCACTGTATACATTCAACAGGCACACATAACTCACGACAGATAACACACTTTAACCCAGCGCGCTAGTCACCAGAGTAAGTCAACCACGCGTGCAGCCACACACTGCACGAATAGTCGACAGAAGACATGCACACTGTCATACAGATCATCTCACAGAATACAGCACACTGTATACAAATCACACACATCAATACAGTCACACGGTTACAGAATCACACACACACACAGAAGACAGGTCACACTGTAGTGTGCAAATCACCACAGATACCTCACCGGTAATAGACAGAATCACACACAGAATCAGTCACACACAGAATAGTGCACACTGGTGTGTATCCAGGTCGTCCTGTCGGGCGCCTCGTCAGGAGTGTCCTCTTTCTACAAGCATCCACAGCATCTGACACACAAAACAGTGTCACACTCACCTTATCGGGAGGCACACAGAGGACGGCACACACATGTGATCGCACCCGGGGCCCCATGCAGAAGTAGGCGGGCGGGTGGGTGAGCGTCAGCACGATCATAAGCACACCAAATAAGCACACTGGATACCATAATCACAGCACAGAAGACAGCACACTGGGGAGAGCAGAAACACCAAAACAACACAAGCACACTATACAGAGCACACACAGAAGCAGGCCACCTGTATACAAAGCACCACGAATCAGTCACCTGTAGACGAATCACACACAGAATAACAGTCACACTGGATACAACAGAGCCACAACAGCAGACAGCCACGGTAGCAAAATCACACACGATAAGCCACGGGTCAGATCACACCAAAATACGCCCACCTTAGACAGAATCACACACAAAGAATACGTCACACACAGATAGTCACACGGTAACAGAATCACCACAGAATACAGTCACAACACTAGAAACAGATTAACACACAGCGTAGTCACAGAATACATCACACTGTAAGACAGAATCACACACAGAATACAGCCCTGTATAACGAATCACCACAGAATCAGTCAACTGGTACAGAATCACACACAGAATACAGTCACACCGAACAAATGTCACACTGTATAAGAATCACACACAGAATACTCACAAATCACACAGATACAATTAAACACACAAGCGTAGTCAACACAGAGTACAGTCCCCACATCAAACGTAGCCACATGCAGAATAGTCACAGAATACAGCACACGTGTATACACATCAACACCAGAATACAGTCACACTGTCATATAACATAATCACACACAGAATATCACACTGTATACAGAAATCACACAAAAGAAACAAACAGAAAACATACAGTCACACTGTATACATAACACACACAGATACGTCACACTGTATACAAATCACACAACAGAATAACAGTCACACGTGATACAAATCCACACACAGATACATTCACACTGTTCAGAATCACAACACAGAAGACAGTCACACTTGTATACAGCAATCACCCCACAATTCAGTCACTAATAAATTTATCAGTACATGCTGATGACGGTGGCACATAAGTTGGAATAGTCAGAGCGTAGAGTCCAATACAAGGTCACAGATTTCAATATAAAGCAAGTCCAGGAAGCAGGTGCTATGCATGGAAATGAATTAATCTCAGATGTAGTTATAAGTCCAAACACTGATCCAGCCCAGTGAATTGGGGAAGAATCCTGGACAGGAACCGTGCCATACCGAAAGAATATGTAAACGATTATTATATGGAAAGAACAAATACTTAGGGCACTTAACCACATAATTAACTATAAAGGACAATCATTCCACAATTAATAATAAACCCATTACCCATTTTTAAAGATTCCCTAAACCTTTAAAAATACCTGAAATTTGGTTGTTTTCCTTTAATGTTTCTACCGTCAACGTGTTGACTGTTGGCGAGTGGAGCCTCCTTCTAGTCTCTGCAGGTGGAGCACCGTTCTAGTCTATGGCAGGTGGAGCACCTGTTCTAGTCCTAACTCCAGTGGAGCCCCCTGTCTAGTCCTACGCCAGTGAGCAACCCTTCTAGTCTACGCCAGGTGGAGTTCACCCTTCTAGTCTACGCCAGGTGGAGTCACCCTTCTATTCCCTACGCCAGGTGGATCACCCTTCTAGTCTACGCCAGGTGGAGCACCCTTCTAGTCTACGCCAGTGGGAGATCAACCCTTCTAGTCTAACGCCATGGGACACCTCTTCTATTTACTGCCAGGGTGGAGCACCCCTTCTAGTCTATACTCCCCATGTGGAGCCCCTTCGAGTCTACGCCAGGTGGAGCACCCTCTATCTACTCGCAGGTGGAGCACCCTTCTAGTCTACTCCAGGTGAGCACCCTTCTAGTCTAACGCCAGGTGAGCACCCTTCTAGTCTACGCCCCCCCAGTGGAGCAACCCTTCTAGCCTACGCCAGGTGAGCAAACCGTTCCTAGTCTTACGCCAGGTGGAGCACCGTCTAGTCTAACGCCAGGTGGAGCACCGTTCTATCTACGCCCTGTGGAGGCACCGTATCAAGTCTAGCGCGGGTTGGCCCCGTTCTGTCTATACGCCAGGTGGAGCACGTTCTAGTCTACGCCAGGTGGAGCACCGTTCTAGTCTACCCAGGTGGAGCACCGTTTCTAGTCTACGCCAGGTGGACAACACCGTTTCTAAAGTCTATACCGCAGGTGGCGCACCGTTCTAGTCTAACGCCAGGTGGAGCACGTCTAGTCTACGCCAGGTGGAGCACCGTCTAGTCTACGCCAGTGGAGCACGCGTTCTAGTCTACCAGGTGGAGCACCGTCAGTCTAACGCCAGGTTTAGCACCGTTCTAGTCCCTCGCCAGGGTGGCGCACCGTTCAAGTCTACTCCAGGTGGAGCACCGTTCTAGTCTACGCCAGTGGGTGAGTCACCGTTTAGTCTACCAGGGTGGAGCACCGTTCTAAGTCTACGCCAGGTTGGAGCACCTTTCTAGTCTACGCAGGTGGAGCACAACCGTTCTAGTCTACGCCAGGTGGAGGCACCGTTCTAGGCTATGTCATTGAACACCTTCTAGTCTCATGGCAGGTGAGCACCCTTCTAGTCTAGCGGCAGGTGGAAGCACCGTTCTAGTCTACCTACGCCAGGGAGCACCCCCTTCTAGTCACGGCAGGTGGAGCACCCTTCTAGTCTAACGCAGGTGGAAACCCTTCCTAGTCTTGCAGGTGGAGCACCCTTTCTAGTCTATGCAGGGAGCACCCTTCTAGTCTATGGCAGGTGGAGCACCCTTCTCGTCTTGCATGTGGAGCACCTCTCTAGTCCTATGGCTAGGTGTAACACCGTTTCAGTCCATGGCAGGTGAAACCCCTTCTGTCAGGCAGTTGGTATCCCCCGTCTAGTCTAGGCGTGGCGCATCCCTTCTAGTCTATGGTCGGTGGAGCCCCCTTCTAAATTCTTTGTCAGTGGACACCCTTCTAGTCTATGGCAGGTGGAGGCCCCCTTCTAGTCTTGGCAGGTGGAGCAACACCCTTCTAGTCTAAGGCATGGTGGGAGCACCCTTAGTCTTGGCAGGTGGAGCACCTCTAGTCTATGGCAGTGGAGCCCCCTTCTAGGTCTATGGCAGTGACCCCCTTCTAGTCTAGCAGTGGAGCCCCCTTCTATTCCTATGCAGGTGGACACCCTTCTAGTCATGGCAGGTGGAGCACGCGTTCTATCTATGGCAGGTGGAGCAACCCTTCTAGTCTATGGCAGGTGGACCACCGTTCTAGTCTATGGCAAGGTGGGGAAACCGTTCTAGTCTATGGCAGTGGAGACCCTTCTAGTCTAGGCAGGTGGTGGCACCGTTCTAGTCGATGGCAGGTGTGAGCAACTCTCTAGTCCTATGGAGAAGTGGAGCCCCCTCTAGTCTATGGCGGATAGGATCACCCTTCTAGTCGATGGCGAGAGGAGCCCCCTTCTAGTCTTATGGGCTAGAGGAGTCACCATTAGAGTTTTATTTGTGGGTGGAGCACCGTTCTAGTCTATGGCGAGTGGAAGGTCACCAATTATCGTTATTGTGGTGGAGCACCGTTCCTAGTCTATGGTGGTTGGAGCTCTATATTAATCTCTGGTGTTGGGCCACAAACACTATCAGGGTTTTCATAAGTTCTTATGTTAAAATGGTGCTAATTGAATGTTAGCTTTCAAATGTTAAAATAAATCTGATTGGTTGGGGCAAAATTAGCACCATTTTAACAAAAACTTTTTATTGAATCTCCGGAATATCTAAACTTTAAAGGACAACTCCACCCTCATAAGACCTATCTTTTAGAAAGAATGTGGCCTCTTTAAAATGATTAACTCGTGATTTTGGCCAGGCAAGAACCCGTAAGCAGAACTGGGGTAACCGACATTGTGCAGGATTTTAGGTTAAGCTAGGTACACACTAGCAATCCTTCCTCCTGACACCGAACCGTTTCAAGCTTTTGACCGGTCAGCCAGATGAATGACTGTCCGGTCGTGGAAAGAGCCGCCCCTGACATTAGGCGTGCCGTCGTGGTCCATAGATTAAGGCACAATCGTTTTTGGATTTTCCGACCTGGTCGATCGTTCGTAATCGTCCCATTTGACAAACAAATTGTTGGTGATTGGTCGCGGCACGCAAAAAGCCGGCCATATACAATTATTGTATCGTGTGACCTTGCTTTAGTAGACGTATAGATTTGCAGATTTCAAACTAATTCGTTTAGGGTTTTTGGGGGGTGATTTACATTTTATGGCTGTACTTGCCTTTAAAGGGAAGTTCAGTGCAAATACATATCTTTCAGAATAACGAAGCAGTTTTTTTTTCCCATCGTAATGACCTTACCTGCCCATCAGCATTGTGTCTGTGTCTAAATAAATGCCCTTTCGAAATACTGGACTTCCTTGTGGCAGGACCTAATAGAGACTGTTATGGGTTGCCGTTGACCCAGCGCTGGTGTTTGTTCATTTCTCAGTAGAGATGATGCATTGTTGTGACCCATCCAACAGCCAATCAGTAAAAATACTGGTTTAGGACATTCCAAGGGAAGTGGTGCATTCTGGGAGAAGAAGGACATTAAGAACCTGAAATGTCAGCTCACTAGTTCACCAGCATGGAACAGCAAAGTGTATCTGAAATCAACTTGATGGTTTCCAAATGTGAGCGATATGATTAGCATAACTAGTGTATCATCACACAAAAGTCACAATTTAACAAAATATTGATCATGTCCACTGAACTGTCCCGTTTAAAGGGCACTCAATGTCCAACAATAAAATAATAAAACCCATTATAACCCAATCTACTAAAACCTTTAAAATGATCTGACTTGGTCTCTAGAGAGAGCTGCCAGCATCCAGATCAGAAATACCCACATCTAATGGAGCTTATAGTGGTTAAGTTTCCTTATTAAGGGGCAAGTTCAGTGGAAATGAATAATTTGTTACATTGTTCCTTTGTGTAATGTACACTTAGTTATTCTACAATATTCTCTCCCCATTTTGAAAATCAAGTTGATTTCATTCCCTTTGCCGGTTCCCTGCTGTTGACATTAGGAGGGGGCTGGCCATTTAGGTCTAAACGGTCCCTTCTCTCCTTCCCAGAATGCACCACTTCCTTTGAATGGGTTTTTCCTACAGTATTTTCCCCCCTCTGATTGTCTGTGGATGGGTCACCATGCTCAGATCTCTACTGAGCAACTGATCAACCAGGCCTGGGTCAAGGACAAGACATACAGTCTCTATTAGGGGTCCTGCACACAGGAAGTCATAATTTTTAGAAGCATTTATTTATACACGATACGCAATCCTGGAATGGGGGCATATTTAGGTAATTGGGATGGGATACTGCTCTTATTCTGAAAACTACAGCCTAAAATTTGCACTGACTTCCCCTTTAAAATGGAACATTTGACTTTCATTGTTTACGCAAAAGTTCTTATGTAGGAAGACATACAAAGGATGGAAAATGAGAATGGGAGGGGCCCCAATCATGGATGAGGAGACTGACGTACATATATCCACGGCATGACTCCACAATAACAAAAACTAGGTCACCGTAGTCCCACTCTTTATATTGCGACATACACCCAGAGATGCTTTATATTGCGACATACACCCAGAAGATGCTTAATAGTGCACATACAACCCAAGATCCTTATATGCGACATACAACCCAGAGGATCCTTTATATTGGCGAACATACCCCAGAAGATCTTTATACTTGGCGACATACACCCATAAGATTCTTTATATGCACCTACAACCCATAAGATGCTTATATTGCTACATAACACCAGAAGAATTGCTTTATATTGCGACATACACCCAGAAGATGCTTTATATTGCGACATACACCCAGAAGAATGCTTTATATTGCTACATACACCCAGATAGATGCTTATATTGCGGCCCAAATACACACAGAAGATCTTTTATTGCGACATGACACACAGAAGATGCTTTATAGTGCGACATATACACCCCAGAAGATGCTTTATTATATTGCACATACACCCAGAAATGCTTTATCTTGCTACATACACCAGAAGATGCTTATATTGCACAACCTAACACCCACGACGACGAGGCGTTACAACTTTGCGACATACAACCCAGAAGATCCTTTATCTTGCGACATAAACCCCTAAAGATTGCTTTAGTTAATTGTCGACATACACCAGAAGATGCTTTATATTGCGACATACACCCAGAAGTGCTTAATATTGCGACATACAACCCAGAAGATCCTTTATTATTGCGACATACCCCCGGAAGAGCCTTTATATTGCGACTACCACGGAAGATTCTTTAATTGTCGACTCACACAGAAAATCTTTGTATTGTGCGACATACACACTAGAATGCTTTTATATTGCGACATACACACAGAAGATCTTATATTGCGCTACCCAGAATATCCTTTATATTGCGACATACAACCCAGAAGATGGCTTTATGCGACATACACCCGAAGATGCTTACTATTGCGACATACAACCCCCAGAAGATTCCCTTTATATTTTGCGACATACCCAGAGATCCGTTATATTGCGACAGTAACCCACACGAATATGCTTTAATATGCGACATACACACGAAGATGCTTATATGGCGACATACACACGAAGATGCTTTATATGGCTACATACACACAGAATAATGCTTTATATTGTGACATACACACAGAAAGATGCTTATTTGGACTACAACACAGAAGATGCTTTATATTGCGACAGATCACCAGGAAGAGGCTTTTATATTGCGACCTACACCAGAAAGATCTTATGTTCTATGTTTTAAGTAGCTAAAACACACAACTACCATCTTGCACCTCATAAAGGAATTGTCAAGAGTAAGCGACCCGATCTTGTTTGGGAGGAAGTGAAGGGCCGGGTCCTGCACCTAGGACCACGCCGGGTAAAACGTAAATCATGGAGAGAATCCGAGCGGTTGGAAGAAGCAGAAGGACACACTATGAACTGACTTTACCATCATTCATCGATCCCATGGCGAGGCATCGACCCATGCGCCATAACAAGAACACAATATAACACTTATACACTTAGCCTCATTGAAGGATACAGTATGTAGTTATTAGATTCATCATCATGGGGGAACAAAAAGAAGACTGCGGCAGACCTGTGACATCCAGGGAACCTTCACATCTTTTTATTCAAAAGGGGGTCAGACGTCCTTTTTGGTGCTTCAGTGCAAGTTGTGAGTGAGAACCTAGAGCAGGAGGAAGAACCAATAGGAAATGGAAGGAAGCAGAATCACAGAGGAATGTGGGAGGTACATTATCCAGACATCAACACTCACCCCGATGGTGCTGAGACTGTCTCTGGGATTTCGTCTGTGGAGAGTTCTGCGGAGAAAAACCTAGTCGTGAAACAGAAGCCAAGACAATGTCAAAAATGTCATTTTAATGGGACATTTAACATGAGACAAGGGAATTAGGTAATGGAACAAACTAGAGAATACTCTCTGTTCCCCTGAGGAAGCATTCTCTTCCTTTGTTGAATCCACCCGCTGGTGAGGCCATGCTCACATGCGTTCAAACCAGATTCTATTCAGGTGAAGTATTGGAGTAAATACCAAGGACGGATTGGCCTAAAAGAAGAGTTTAATTGGCTTTTCGCATCTCTTACAGACTCTAAGACATTTCTTGAACGAGAACGTTTCAGTGTCTGGATCATATTTAAATAAACATTTTACCTTTAGAAACACTTTAATGACAGTGACACAACCTCCCGTTGGTGGTGAGGAGTCTCTGCTGAATCGAGCCCATAGAGTGGGCGCTCGATGTCAAAAACAGCCAACACTCTTCTCTTCTTCATAGGCATGGGCATGATGGAGAACGCATCCACTGGGTAAGACAGAGGACAACATGAGGCACAGGCCAAGCGAGGAGCTGGTCTAACATCTCATACTGCACTCGCAAGCTCTCAACCTGTCAGGGTTTTAACGTGCTGCCTTGTGGAGGGAGTTTCTCAGGGGCCCCACGTGTGCAAGCCCCTCCTGTCCTGAATTTCTTCATAGAGTGGAGCACGGGGAGTTGGTGTGCGCACGCGCCCATTCAGAGCTTCTTAGCAGTGATATAGGTCAAAGCCGGGAGGAAGGGTTATCTGTCACCCTGAAGAGTAAACAAATAGGGGGTTACTAGAACTGCAAACCACAAGCTGTAACTATAGGGGATCAATCCACGGTGACACAACAGGTAGTGGCATGTGCCTTAGTGATGACCATGAAACGGTCTTCATCAGAGTTGTAATGGGAAGTTTCATCAAATAGCTTTCAAAGTGGGCTGATAAGGTTCTAAACTAAATAATTTGAGAATAGACATACGTCCATCTAGTCCAACCTTTATACCCTACCCATAATGTCTGTCTAACAGTTACATAGTTACATAGTATTGGAGGTTGTATAAAGACATACGTCCACCTAGCCCAACCTTTATACCCTACCCATAATGTCTGTCTAACAGTTACATAGTTACATAGTATTGGAGGTTATATATAGACATACGTCCATCTAGTCCAACCTTTATACCCTACCCATAATGTCTGTCTAACAGTTACATAGTAACATAGTATTGGAGGTTATATAAAGACATGCGTCCATCTAGTCCAACCTTTATACCCTACCTATAATGTCTGTCTAACAGTTACATAGTAACATAGTATTGGATGTTTTATAAGACATACGTCCATCTAGTCCAACCTTTATACCCTACCCATAATGTCTGTATAACAGTTACATAGTAACATAGTATTGGAGTTTGTATAAAGACATACGTCCATCTAGTCCAACCTTTATACCCTACCCATAATGTCTGTATAACTTACATAGTAACATAGTATTGGAGGTGTTATAAAGACATACGTCCATCTAGCCAACCTTTATACCCTACCCATAATGTCTGTATAACAGTTACATAGTAACATAGTATTGGAGGTTATAAAGCACTACGTCCATCTAGTCCAACCTTTATACCCTACCCATAATGTCTGTTAACACTAAGTATGTAACATAGTATGGGAGTTGTAAAGACATACGTCCACTAGTCCAACCTTTATCCCTACCCATAATGTCTGTAAACAGTTACATAGTAACATAGTATTGAGGTTGTATAAAGACATACGTCCATCTAGTCCAACTTTTATACCCTACCCATAATGTCTGTATAACAGTTACATAGTAACATAGTATTGGAGGTTGTATAAGACAACGTCCATCTAGTCCAACCTTTTACCCTACCCATAATGTCTGTATAACAGTTACATAGTAACATAGTATTGGAGGTTGTATAAAGACATACGTCCATCTAGTCCAACCTTTATACCCTACCCATATGTCTGTATAACAGTTACCTATAATAACAGTATTAAGTTGGAGGTTTTTGGCGGAGGGGGGGGGGGGGGGGGGGGGGGGGGGGGGGGGGGGAGTAAAAAATAGCTTGGAAAAATCTTACCGGGGGGGGGGGGGGGGGGAGGGGGGGGGGGGGGGGGGGGGAAAATCGACTTATAACTCGGGTCACTTACCTTACTCCCTGTTTTCCCGGCTGCCTAAAACACTGCCCATCCCTCTTCTGCCTGCTTGGTGTCACTATTTCATATTTCGGCGCCGTCAACGCTTCCTCCCGGCGCCAGAGCAGTGACGTCTGGCGCCAGGAAACAGTGGTGGTGCGGAGTGAATCATCCATATTTGTCTGCACTCTCTTCCTCCTTATTTGAATGTTCCGCTGCCGCCACAAGTCCTTCTCTCCAATGAGCAAGTACCCCCTCCTCCTATGTATGCAGGTATGCAGTGCTTGCCACTGCAGATATTTGTGAAACTGCAACTCCCCATCCAAGCATGCTGGGGAGTTGTAGTTTCCAAACTTCTTTAGTGGGCAATGAATTGGAGGGTTACTGTGGTGGGATGGTGGTCAATATAGAATCAGAAAGGCAGTTTGTCATAAATTCTACCTCGACTTATACACGGTCATCATATTTTCCCTTATTTAAGGTAAAAATGGGTACCCCATCGACTTATACTCGGAAAACGACTTATTGAGTTTATACGTACCTAGTAACATAGTATTTGAGGTTGTATACAGACAAATACGTCCCTTTAGTCCACCTTTATCCCTACCCATAATGTCCTGTATAACAGTTACATAGTACCAAGAGTATTTGGAGGTTGTATAAGACACTACGTGCCATAGCCAACTTTTATACCCGACCCATAATTCTGTCTAACCTGTGTTACATAGTAACTAGTATTGGGGTTTGTATAAAGCACAATACGTCCATCAGTCCAACCTTATATACCCTAACCCATAATGGTCTGTATAACAGTTTTTACATAGTACCATAGTATTGGAGTTGTATAAAGAAACATACGTCCATTTAGTCCAACCTTTATAACCTAACTCACCCAGAATGTCCTGTCTAACTGTTACATATTAAATCGTATTGGGGTTGTCTAAAGACATACGTCCTCTAGTCCTACCTTTATACCCTACCCATAATGTCTGTCTAACAGTTACATAGTTACATAGTATTGGAGGTTGTATAAAGACATACGTCCATCTAGTCCAACCTTTATACCCTACCCATAATGTCTGTATAACAGTTACATAGTAACATAGTATTGGAGGTTGTATAAAGACATACGTCCATCTAGTCCGACCTTTATACCCTACCCATAATGTCTGTATAACTGTTACATAGTAACATAGTATTGGAGGGTGTATAAAGACATACGTCCATCTAGTCCAACCTTTATACCCTACCCATAATGTCTGTATAACAGTTACATAGTAACATAGTATTGGAGGTTGTATAAAGACATGTCCATCTAGTCCAACCTTTATACCCTACCCATAATGTCTGTATAACAGTTACACAGTAACATAGTATTGGAGGTTGTATAAAGACATACGTCCATCTAGTCGGTTTTTTAGGCTCTAAAAAGGTAGCTTTAAAAAAATCCTTACCTCGACTTTACTCGGGTTCACTACTACCTGACTCTCCTGTTTTTGCGTGCTGCCGCCGTCCGCATCCACTCTTCTCTGCACCTGCTGATAGTAACTATTCGGCGCCGTTCAAAAACGCTCCCCGCGCAGAGCATGACGTCAGCCCAGAGAACAGTGTGTGCGGACGATGCCGCCGATTGTCTGCCCTCTCTTCCTCCGGATTTGAAGGTCAGCTGCCACAGTCTTCTCTCCCCAAGGCAGTCCGCTCCTATGTATAGCAGGTCTCAGTTCTTGCCACTGCATATATTTTGGAAAGTGAAAACTCCACTCCCACCCACCAACATGCTGGGAGTTTGTGTAGTTTCCAAACTTCTGTAGTGCAATGAATTGGGGGGTTAACTTGTGTGGGATGTGCATATATAGACCGCAGAAGGCAGTTGTCATAATGTCACACTCGACTTATACAAATACGAGTCAATCATATTTACTTATTTTCTAAGGTAAAATGGGTACCCCGCCTCGACTTATACTCGGAACGACTTATAGTTACGAGGTATACGGTACATAGTAACATTATTGGAGGTTGTATAAGACATACGTCCATCTAGTCCAACCTTTATACCCTACCCATAATGTCTGTTAACAGTTACATAGTAACATAGTATTGGAGGTTGTATAAAGACATCGTCCATCTAGTCCAACCTTTATACCCTACCCATATGTCTGTATAACAGTTAATAGTACATAGTATTGGAGGTTGTATAAAACATACGTCCATCTGTCCAACCTTTATACCTACCCAAATGTCTGTAAAACGTTCATAGTAACATAGTATGGAGGTTGTATAAAGACATACGTCCTTCTAGTCCAACCTTTATACCCTACCCATAATGTCTGTATAACAGTTACATAGTACACATAGTATTGGAGTTTGTATAAGACATACGTCCTCTAGTCCAACCTTTATACCCTACCCATAATGTCTGTATAACAGTTACATAGTAACATAGTATTGGAGTTTGTATAAGACATACGTCCATCTAGTCCAACCTTTATACCCTACCCATAATGTCTGTATAACTTTACATAGTAACATAGTATTGGAGGTGTTATAAAGACATACGTCCATCTAGCCCAACCTTTATACCCTACCCATAATGTCTGTATAACAGTTACATAGTAACATAGTATTGGAGGTTGATAAAGACTACGTCCATCTAGTCCAACCTTTATACCCTACCCATAATGTCTGTTAACATAACGTATGTAACATAGTATGGGAGTTGTAATAGACATACGTCCATCTAGTCCAACCTTTATCCCTACCCATAATGTCTGTATAACAGTTACATAGTAACATAGTATTGAGGTTGTATAAAGACATACGTCCATCTAGTCCAACTTTTATACCCTACCCATAATGTCTGTATAACAGTTACATAGTAACATAGTATTGGAGGTTGTATAAGACAACGTCCATCTAGTCCAACCTTTATACCCTACCCATAATGTCTGTATAACAGTTACATAGTAACATAGTATTGGAGGTTGTATAAAGACATACGTCCATCTAGTCCAACCTTTATACCCTACCCATATGTCTGTATAACAGTTACATAGTAACAGTATAGTGAGGTTTTTGGCGGAGGGGGGGGGGGGGGGGGGGGGGGGGGGGGGGGGGGGAGTAAAAAATAGCTTGGAAAAATCTTACCGGGGGGGGGGGGGGGGGGAGGGGGGGGGGGGGGGGGGGGGAAAATCGACTTATAACTCGGGTCACTTACCTTACTCCCTGTTTTCCCGGCTGCCTAAAACACTGCCCATCCCTCTTCTGCCTGCTTGGTGTCACTATTTCATATTTCGGCGCCGTCAACGCTTCCTCCCGGCGCCAGAGCAGTGACGTCTGGCGCCAGGAAACAGTGGTGGTGCGGAGTGAATCATCCATATTTGTCTGCACTCTCTTCCTCCTTATTTGAATGTTCCGCTGCCGCCACAAGTCCTTCTCTCCAATGAGCAAGTACCCCCTCCTCCTATGTATGCAGGTATGCAGTGCTTGCCACTGCAGATATTTGTGAAACTGCAACTCCCCATCCAAGCATGCTGGGGAGTTGTAGTTTCCAAACTTCTTTAGTGGGCAATGAATTGGAGGGTTACTGTGGTGGGATGGTGGTCAATATAGAATCAGAAAGGCAGTTTGTCATAAATTCTACCTCGACTTATACACGGTCATCATATTTTCCCTTATTTAAGGTAAAAATGGGTACCCCATCGACTTATACTCGGAAAACGACTTATTGAGTTTATACGTACCTAGTAACATAGTATTTGAGGTTGTATACAGACAAATACGTCCCTTTAGTCCACCTTTATCCCTACCCATAATGTCCTGTATAACAGTTACATAGTACCAAGAGTATTTGGAGGTTGTATAAGACACTACGTGCCATAGCCAACTTTTATACCCGACCCATAATTCTGTCTAACCTGTGTTACATAGTAACTAGTATTGGGGTTTGTATAAAGCACAATACGTCCATCAGTCCAACCTTATATACCCTAACCCATAATGGTCTGTATAACAGTTTTTACATAGTACCATAGTATTGGAGTTGTATAAAGAAACATACGTCCATTTAGTCCAACCTTTATAACCTAACTCACCCAGAATGTCCTGTCTAACTGTTACATATTAAATCGTATTGGGGTTGTCTAAAGACATACGTCCTCTAGTCCCACCTTTATA